>CM021102.1:518865444-518949256 GCA_007115665.2 Sequoiadendron giganteum
CTTTGTGCTTGGTGATTTTTTTCCCGTCTTGGAGGAGGTGACGGAAGTATTTGTGCTTTCAGGAAACTTCATTTCCTCTCTCTCGATTTCATTTCAAATTGCTGTAATAGTTTTCCTAAAGGTTGTTGTTACTTTTCTGTGAAGAGAAAAGAATATAATCTTTCCTGAAAAAAGAGGAAAGGTTGTTGTCCTACCCATATTAGTTTAAGTTCGTTAGTAGAAAAGGGGGAGCCTTCCCTAAATTAGGAGAGTATCATACTCACACACTGTGATTGAAACTACAATTTTGCGTATCCTCAAGGTATACAAAATTTTCAACCAACATGGAGCATTGGTTCCTTTTGAGGTGGAGCTTGTTTGGCGCGGAGAGATGGGGTTTTGGTGTTAAGGGATTTCTTATCATCTTCACCTATAGAGGGGTGTCCTCTCTTTTAAAATTGGAGGTTGGGTTGGCAATTTGGGTGGATTGGAGCAACAAGAAGGCTGATGCTTTGATGTGTTTGTTTGTGCTTCCCAAAACCCTTATTGAGATGGGGTGTTTGGTTTTTCCAATTCTTTTAAGAATCAGGGTTCGGTGGGTGTTTTACACCTTTTTGTTTTCTGGTTTCTCGGGCTTAGATTTGACAGCTCTGAGCGGATGTTTTGCTTACGCCTGGCTGATTCGGGTTGTTTTTGGTGGTTCAATGATGCTGTTTGTGAACAAATGGTTTGTTGTTACTTGGTTGCTTTGTTGTCTAGTTGTTTCAAGTAGTTGTTTGTTAGTCTCTTAGGGTTCAAGGTCCTTGTCAAAACCTGGTTGTTAAGGGTTTAAGCTCCCTTCAATATCTATGTTTGGTTGTTGCTGCTGGGCTACGGATTGGTATGTTAATTATTTTTCTAGCAGCATCTTTGCCTTGTAAAGGGTTTTAGGTCCCTTCAAAACTTTCTTGTATTAGGTTTCAGGTCCCATCAAAACCTGTTTTTCCTCTAATAAAAAACAAAACTATTAAATACATATATAAAATTATTATAATTAATAGTTAATAATTATTATATTTTTAAAGCCCGCACGGGTAGCCGAGTTGGCTTGAGTCTTGGGTTTGCTCCCCAAGGTCTTGGGTTCGACTCGGAGGCCCAAACTCACCCGATGCGTGTGGCTTGCAGGCGGCTACGCACATCCCCAGAGACTAGTCTCGCCCTAGCTCGCCCACCAGTCCTTTGACAGGGTCGCAGGGCTAGGTTGCAGGGATACCCTAAGTAATTAAAAAAAATAAAAATTATTATATTTTTTATATAATACAAAAAATTAATATATAAATATAATACAACATAATACATATAATTAATGTATTAAATATATTTTATATAATTAATTGTAATTGCCTAATTTTGCTACTTTTTAAGTTGCTGAGTATTTGTCGAATATTTGCCAAGTATTTTCCGAGTCAAAAATTTTGGGCTTGCCAAGTACTCTCTGATTCCAAGTATGTAAACTATGCTTCTTATAATGACATAATTCTTGCAAGAATATCAATTCTCTGCTAAAATCAATACCTTCATGCCTTAAGCTATAAGCATGGAAATAGTCAATCTACTTATCATTAGTTGCTAGTTAGAAAAATTCAGCAAGTTGAAAACCAACATTAGTGTTCATCAAGGCACTCTTCTCTAGTACATGCATCTCAACAAGGTCATACTAGGACTCCACCTCATAAGCTTCTTGATTTTCCCATTTGAATTCATAGGGATGCTCAAAATGCATGACTACCTTTGTTGAAGCATCTAATAAATCAACTCCATTATTTTTCTCATCTTCTTTTCTACAAATATCCTACAAATTTTTCTTGAATGACAGATTGAATCATTCGAGGATTGATGAGGGTGTACAAACTAGTAGCATTTTTCTTACTTTCATGCACTTCTAGTTCTTTTTTTATTCATGCTGCACAATTTCTTCTTTGACCCTTTCTAATTCTATGACCTTTTCTAATTCTTCCTCTTCTTCTGACATTGTTTCATCTCTACCTTGGCATTTGTGGCTCAACTCCCAAGGTTCTTTGCATGACAAGAAAAGCTTCTTTCTTCTGAGTTTATTTTGGTTATCATCCTCTTTTCTTGCTTTAAGGATTATTTTCTCATTCAAGAACATTTTCTTTGATTCCTTCTCCTTAGCAACTTCTATCAACTCTGACTTTTCTTCTTCCTCTCTCAACTTTCTTATGTATTTACATAGACCTTCTTTTCCTAATACCCTTAAGAACCTTTCAAAAGGAAATACTGCTTTGAAATCATTAGACTGATTTTAATAATCTTTGAAAGGTCTATCAAACTCTTCTTCCTATTAAACTTCGTTATACCTAAAATGAAATTAAGTATTCTATTAAATTGAGCTAAACAACGTAAAATGCCATCTAAAGTATGTTTTAGGTCAAACCAAATATGAAATCCTTGTGGGTTTCTGTCAAGGAACCTATGGTTAAAATTTTGAAAAAACGAAAATTAGGGTTTTACACCCCTATTTTTATGGAAACCCTAAAAATAGGACCTTCCCGGAAATGATTGAAAATAATTCTGATAGGATTAATTGCCTTCACGATCACACTGATCAAGTCAGAATTATCAAAAAATATGTTTTACTCTGGTGGGTCTATTTCTATTTTTCAAGAACAAAGTTAGGAGCTCCGCAGCCATTAATGGCAGATTGGCCAGTACCAGGTGCTGAAAGCTAAACCTCAAAAGCTTCAACGAAGAAACCATGGCGGAAAAAGATAAAATGATGACGTTCAACGAAGGAGATTCTCAAAACGAAAAAGGCCAAAATTTGGCTAAGTCTGGAAGGTGCACGTTTTGTCTACCAAGGCAAAACACAGTCTACAGTGGCTAAAAGCGCCCCTCTTGAAGAAAGGCGCCCTTGAACCTCAGAGGGCAAATCAAAACATCTGGCAGTGTCAAAACAGTCGTCCTCTTCAATTTCATACTAGCTCGACAACGAAACAATCAGCAAGATTATCTGATTCAGCAATCATTGACCGACCGTCAGCGAAGTATGGAGGATCCATTGACGACAGAAGTGCCAAATCTGAAAGCTTCAAGGTAAAAGCGCCCTTGCTGGCCAGGGGCGCCCCTCAGTTGCAGACATTAGATGAATCCAAGAGCTGTAGCTTTATACATGATATCTTTCCAGCTTCCTCCCGGCCACGTGATCAATCTAACAGCAAGTCCATAAGACACACCAGACGATCACGAGACGAGATCAAGCAGAAAAAGCCAAATTTAAAAAACTGGAAAGATAAGCCAGAAAATGGCTAAGGCATGGCTAAAAGCGCCCCTCTCAAGGAAAGGCGCCCTTTCCTAAAGGTGTCCAGATTCAGCCGGAATCTTCACTACCTCCCAAGACGACCTTCTCAGCTATGACCTATCTCGTCAGCGAGACTATCAGCAAGAACTTTCGACAAATCAATCGACTGATGAAGAAGGTCAAAGGCTGGCAATCCACAACCAAGATAAAACTAGGCAAAAGCTAAAAGCGCCCCTGCTGGCCAGGGGTGCCCTTTAGTTTGGAGGCCCAAAACTTGCCAGCTGCCACTGCAAAGTCAGGCATCATGAACAAGACTGAACCAGCTACCCGACACATCATCAAGCAGAATCATCTGATTCATCAAACATCGGGAACGCCAGATCAAAGCAAAGAGGGTCTGAAAAGGTCAAAACGAAGAACGAGTCAGTGAAAATTGACTAAGGCATTGTCAAAAGCGCCCCTTTCAAGAAAAGGCGCCCTTCTTTCTGGAGGCCTAAACTCAGTTTTCTGAGCTAACCTCTCCCAGGCATATCTAATCACATTGATCCCGCCTCAACAACAGAACTGTCAGATACTGCTCGAGATCAACTGAGCAACCTGAATCGAAGATCAAACAGGAGCACTTCAGCTTGCAAAATAAGCAAAAAAAGATCAAACTCAAGGTTGGACGCCTAAAGGAAAGTCAAACAGAAATGTTGACTTGAGTTAGCAAATTTGGAGCCAAAAGAGAGAAAAACACTCCACAATCAGTGGAAATCATCTTTTAGAACTCCAAATCAGGACTGAATGATGAGTTATCTTCCATACTTTGTGGATCTTAACCCTAATTGCTTTATATTCATGCTAGGCGTCCCTTTTCCTCATTATTCTTTTTGCAGGTTGAAGGATAAAACATCAAGTAGCTCCCAAGAACAAGTTTTCAAGATCTGGCAGGGGTTTTGAACGGATCTTCAATATTTTTGAAGAGAATTGGCAGTAAAAGCATTCTTCTCCCAAGATTGTTTCCAGAGACAGATTATTACAAGTGGCAGTTTATAACTTCCAATCCATCTTCTGTCTATTTACTCTACTTCTGTCTATATTTCTTTTGCATGTCACAGGAAACGACAGATTTTCACAGATCTGACCAACTGGGTATGATCAGCACAGCTTTTTCAACAAAACCTACATGGTAGATTTTTTCAGAAAAAGTAGCCCTGCTGCCCCTATTTTTTAGGGTTTCCGGAAAAAGTCATAATATTGAAAAACGGACAAACTGGGTTTGTTTGGCTCTGAAGCACGAACAAAACCCATGTGTTAGATTTTTTCGAGAAAAATCACTTTCTGGTGCCCTTACTGCCTCTGCCACCGAAGGGCTCTTGCATGTCAAAGAAAAACTCGTTTTTTCGAATTTCTGACGATCTGGGTCTGTTTAGAAAATCATTCTTAACAAAACCCATGTCTCAGATTTTTCGTAAAAACTACCCCCGGCGAGGCTATTTTTAGCATTTCCAGAAAAGTGTCAGAACAGGGTCAAGTGCCCAGTCAATATTCAAGGTTTTCAGAATGCAGTACTCTCAGGTACAATACAAGACCAAAACAGTCTTATACCATGATTACCCGAAAACGACTGATACAGACTTATGGCAGAAAAATCCAGAGGTCAGTTCTGAAGACTTGGAGGGCATGAATCAAATCACATTGCAGAACATCGAAGAATCCGGTTTGTTTCAAGCAGCATCTATTCCAATCACCTTACAACGCATCGAGCTTGTAATTGCTTGCATTAAGCATTACAACCCGACTACAAGAGAGATCCTGTCAGTTGACGGGAGGGTGATTTGCAGCTTGAAGCCAGTAGACATAGAGACTTGTTTTGCAATCCCACCATGCTCTACCAAGAAGGTCATATCAGTGACAGAATGCGAAAAGGCATTCGAGGCTTCAAAAGACAAGTGTTCGCTTATAATGGCTGAACATTGGCTGAAAACAAAGAGGAACAGTTTGCCCAGAGTAGTTGGTAGAGGAGAATTCAAAGACGAGTACGGAGTGCCAATCACCCTACTCAGCAGAGTCACTGGACAAGAGGAGGGAAAATCCTTCCAGCCGTGGATGTTCTACATTATTGGCAAGATAATCAGCAGAAAAGAACGTTACGACTGAGCCTCCCTGATCAGTGACACACTCCACCAACAATTCACCGGATTTCTAGAAGAGCACCGTTTCCACATGTGTTCATACCTGGTCTACCTGATAGCCTTCCAAGGCGATTTCAGAACATTAAACACTGTGGGAACCCTGGGTGTGCAAAAGGTACAAGAATACTTTCCTCGCTTGGAGTTCACTTTAGCGGAAAGACATTTCAAAAGAATAAATGACCTTTTTACTATGCACACCGTGCACGAGCTAGACCATGAGATGCACGTGCGTATTTCACCAGCAGCTAAGGCAGCAATGGTGGACTGGGCGGATTGGTTCATACAATTCCCCACTTTCACCTACATACGCGTGTATGGCTATAATGGCCACCCCACCATGATGCCACGTTACCCCTCAGATAGGGTAGTGTTCATGGAATTCCTGAGGCAATTGGCCGATGTTCACTCTTACCTTCGCGTAAAGAAAAAGGCTGCAGTGAACTTTCCTCTTCAGATGGGACTCTACAGATGCAGAACTGCAGCCGATGCAAGGTTGATAAGCCAAGAAATAGTGGGATTTAATCTCAAGTACCTCATCGACAGGAGGCCATCCTATGACCCCAGAGGCATCTTCGCAGCTCACCTGGAGCAAAGATCATCACATGAACCTTTCATGGAAGATTTTTGGGTCAACTGCGAGGATGAGTTCGAAGTGAGAAGAAGGAACCATAGCAGATTCAAACTCTCGCAGATTGCAGAATTCATGTCAGAAGACATCAAGGGCTTATCTGAAGACGAAGGAGAAGTTATTCTTTCTTCCTTCTTCACGGGTCTAGTGGATTCACAACCACTCGGCAAGGTAGACTGGTACGCAAAAGAGAGTACGTCTATTGAGGAAAGAACGGGTAGAGTAGTTCGACACAGTCAACTCTACCTGGACAGTAAAAGGACAAGGAAGGTAGTACTTCCCCGATCAGAGCCGCCAGCGGTTCAGTCTACACTACCTTCCACGCCTAGGAGGAAACCCAGACAGAAGAAGATGAGCTTTCCTCCAGAAGGAATGCGGATGTCAGGAAGCACATGGGGGAGAAAAGGAATTGCCAGCACAAGCCGGCAAGAGGTACAGGTAGAGACAGCCACCAATTTGCCTGAGACAGTTGAGACCGCTGCAACTACACAAGAACCAGTGATTGAAATAATCGCCGTAGAGGCGGAAACCATTGTAGAAGAAGTTGTAGCAGAAGCGGTGCCAGTGATAGAAACACAGCCACCATCTTCACCACCATCACAGAGGTCACAAAGTCCTATTGATTTGGACTCGCCACCACGAGACATTGCCACGGCACAGTCTCGTTCTTCTAGCATTCAGGGGACCTATGTTCCTCCTCCCAGCGATGCTAGCCGAGATTCTATCTGGCTGGAAAGCTCGCTGGGGAGAAAGAGGGAGAGGCCTTCATATCAGCTTGACTTCTCTGAATTCCATCATGCCCCACAAGACATGCCGGTAAAGAAGTTGAAGAAGCAGACACATGTAGAAAAGAATGCAGAGAACGAGGTCATCATAGAGACTGCTGCCCCACCTGAAGACAAAGATATACACAATGTGAGGGTTGAGGATTTCACGCTTTCAAAGGTGAACCTTGGAAAGACCACTCGACAGGTGGAGGCAGACCTTCTTGGAATTGCCTCGGCGAGTGTCAAAGAAAGGATGACAAAAGATGGACAAGACAAAGCAGCCTTGAAGGCTGAAATCCGTCAGCTAAAGTGGTACATTTCTAGTTTGATACATGACACTCCAAACTCCTCGGCTTTGCCTCAAGGACTGTTGGATCTCCCAGCTCAAAGGAACCATCATCAGTTGATTACATACGGTAAACACTTGAGACGTCAAGTGGATGAGTTTGTTGTCAAAGGGCGGTGTGTGTTGACAGAAGCATATCAGCTGAGAGACAGAGCACATGGACTTCGGTCAGAAATCCAGAAGTCAGATATAAAGGCAGCTCAAGAGAGGCCGAGAGAGGAGGCGACAGTTGCTGAGTTGCAACAAGCATATGAATCAGTTACGACCACAGAAAATAAAACACCATCTCTTTGAGTGGAAAGAACAGGTGGCATACAAGGTGAGAGCCTATGATGCCAACTCTGTGGAGTTGATTGACTATAGACGCTTCGTCGCCAATATTATCAACTTCGCAAGAACGTTGGTAATATCCTTCCCTGAGTTAGAATATCAGCGGGAAGGAGGAGAATATGTGGAACTTGAAACAGTGCAGACACGATTCCAGGAGGTCATCCGATCTTCATTCCTTGAAGATCCCAATGGCTGCAAATTAGCCAAAATTGCAGCCATGTCCGTCCAGTTAGATGAAGCAGCTGCCCAATGCATAACCTATCATCAGCAGCTTACGACGGGTGAAGAAATGCTTAGACGCCACATGGTCATCTTGAAGAGCATTAATTGCCCGGAGGCCGAAGAGGTCAATGACTGGATAGAGACTTTGTTGACCAGTGGTGAAGAGGTGTAAAGCACCAAGGGAGGACGTCCTACCCTCCAAATAGCATTAATGATGACTGAAGTCAACTTGATGCCCCTTTCCAAGTTGACTCCAGATCTCCACAGATCATGCATGTCAGATCCCACTAATCTAGGATGTCTATTTGACTCCCACGATTTGTGGATCTCAGATTTCCTCAAAAGGTGGATGTCTATTTGGAGACACATTTGTAACATAAGTTCACTTTTAGTTAGGTGTCAGTCAACTGAGGTAGACTTCCAGTTTGACTTTTGTTTAGTTTCAGTTAACTGAAGTAGATTTCCAGTTAACTGTTTGCTCACCTACATTTAGACATAGAATAATATCTTGCTGATTGGCAAGAACTGTTTGTTAACTCAAGGAGATTTTAGGGTTGCCTACTCCTTTGAGTTCCTATAAATAAGAGCCTTAGGTTCTTTATTTGTTTAACCTTTATTTGCTAGCAAATTTGCTGCGCCACTGTTGCCAGAGTTCGCTTGTTTATATCTGTTCACTCTTGGATGAGAGTTCGTTGGTTGATCGCAATTGTGCATGATTTCGTGCCTTTGCTGTCCCGACCTTTGTAATTCTTTGAAGAATCTTAAAGAATAAATCAGATGGTGCAAGCTTGATTGATCTAATTATTTGAGTTATTCAAAGTCTTGTTTTTAAATAGTGCATTGTTTCAATCTCCTCCTTGGACAGGTGTCGTCGCCTCCTTGGATATTTTGTCATCAATCATTATCGTTTGATGTTGTTTAATGATCTTTCTTGCAGCCTAGACTTTGGACAGGTGTCGTCACCTCCTCGGGAATCCTGTTAGAAAGGCCATCGTTCCTTGTTGTTTCCAGTGAGCTGCTTCCAAGCCTATACCTCGGATAGGGGTTCCTCCTCCTTGGCAAGTCTCAGATCCAGTTTACCGTAACGAGTGTTTGCTTGTATCGAGCCCTATCTTGGTATATATCCGAAGGTTCAGAGCCTCGGCCATATTCCATTGAGACGGAGGATTCAAGTGATCCAACCATACCATTTCGCTCCTACGCCCTCATGCTCTGTTTATCTTGAGGAGGTAGGATAGTTTAGAAGCTTAGTTAGTCGTAGTTAAGATCTGCGGAAACCAGAGAAAAAGCTTAGCTACGGCGCATTGGTTTATGCACCCTTGTGTCCTGCCGCTGAGTAAAAAAGATAGGAAATCTTAGTACACCCCTTTTTTACAGTAGAAAATCAGCAAAGAGAGATCTTCCTCTCTATAATCCGAAGAGCATGTACTAACACACTTGCAATAGCTGTCCGTTTCCAATAAGCACTCCAGAGGTGCTAATTGAAACGCCAACAAAAGAGAAGCAACAAAGGAAATGCTCAAGAATGTGAAGCAATGTATTCATCTGAAAAATGTAAAATGAATAATGATACAAAAGATAGTTTTCAACTACATATAGATGAAAACCCTGAAAAAGAAAACCCTAGACTTGCACAATAATAATTAATAAAGTAATTAATTATTATGTACCTAATGTTAGCTTAAGTGAAAAAGAGGTAAAAGGGAACTTTACGTAATTAAACAAATATTGTTTAATTAATAAAGTAAATGTCTAATTACTCTAACACCCCCCCTTAAGATAGACATAGAGAGAAGCTAAAACCTAGAAGAAGCTACTAAAAGCAAAAGCAATGGGTCCCGACAACAAAGCCAGATCAGGTACCCATGTACAAAATCAATGCAAACAAAATGAAATGGGGTAAAGGAGAAAACCCAGTGGGAACAAAACTCCTCCCCAAAATAGAATGCAAGGAAGGAATGCAATGCACTAATGAAAGAAGGATAGGAGGTGGATAAAAGGATACCCCCCATAGACAACTTCTATCATATAAGTACATATACAATGGTCTCCATAGGAGAGATAGAAAGAGAGAAGAAGGCCCCCCCACAATGAAGAAACTCCTGTCACAATGGTGGATGCCTGATGTAGAATCCAAAAGGAGATCCTGAAGTGGCAAATGATATTAATCCCCTTGGGAAGAAACAGATCCATGGACCTGTATCGAAGAAACCCTATGAAGAATGATGAACCAATCTGTCTCAAAATATGTGCCATGATAGGATGCTGAAGAGTCTCACTGTCTAAGCTGAAACAAATAATGTCAAATCCAAATTGATGTGGAGAATATTGAAATGCAACCTCTGAATGCACGGATAATGGTGGGCGAACAGTGATAACCTGACTGTCAAGGTAGAGGAGATGAATGTCCTCAAAATAATCTTCCAAGTCTGCAACATAAGAGTCCAAAGTAGCTATGTCTAGAAGATGTATGATTCCCTGCTGCACTGAATCAAGAACAACAAGAGATGCTAATGAAGTCTCAGTCTGAAGAGTAGGAATTGTGAGACAAACCTCTGATCCATCGGAATATGTAAGGGTGTCTAAATACTCAAGCTCCTCTAAAGTATCATGATCAAAGGGTGTATTTTCTCTCCAAGCAATGTGTATGAGACAATTTGAAGCAGGATCCTCTGAGAATGGAGATAGAATAGGGTCTCCATAGATCTCCCAAAGATGTGTCCAAAGTGGGTGAGGACAATCAATGTCCGATATAACCAACACAGTGTCATGATCAACACTAGACAATATAAGTCTTACTATGTGATTTCTAATAATATCCCATGCTAATTTCCCTCTAAAGTTGCTAGTTCAGGTATGAGATCATACAAATAAGGCAAAATATTAAACCACCTACAATGTATAAGTATACCCTTTGCCCATGACTCATAATTACCCCGTTCCAGAAGAACAACTGAAGGGTGAGTAGAGAAACCCATGATAACTCTTCAAATGAAAAATTTAGAGACTAATAATCTCAGCAATGATAAAGCATATCAACATAACCCATCCAACGCAAACAAACCCCATGTAGGAGCCAAGATGACCAAGTAATTGAGCAAAGTGTAAAAACACACAAAGCTGAATAAAAAATATCTGGTAAATATTCTGGTAAAATAGACTGTAAATCTAAACAGATTTCCAACGCCTATTTGTTTGCGCAAAACGGAGTTCAGACGCAAAAGATACGCCCCTTGGAGTGAAAAAACCAAGTTCTGATTTTAACTGGCAAAAAAGACTGCAAAACTGCAAAATCAGGAAAAATTACCAGTACCACTGGAATGGCGCTGGAACCAGCTTTCTGACGATATCTCGTTTTCAAAAATCCGAGAAAAAATGCCCATGTTATGCCCGATTTCGTGAGAGAGCAAAAAAATGCCCTATTGGACCCCTTTAGCATCTAGGGGCTAAAAAAACTTGCCACTGGTCGCCTGGGCGAACCAGGGGGCTGAAGTTGGGCCGAAGCCCTTGGTCACCATATGACCCGACGGCAGGGTTGTTAAGCCCACGGGGGCTGGAGGGGCCGACTCGGGTCGGCGAGCTCGGAGCGGAGCCCGACGAGCTCGGATGGAGTCGGCGGGCGCGAGCACGTGTCGGCGGGGTGAGCGGAGTGGGCTCAGCGGAGCAAGCTGAGCACGGTGGGGTCGAGAACCGGGCGGAGCGCGAAGGCAGATGGCCAAGCTCGGCAGCAGTGCCGACGGCGATGCAGCTGCAGACGGGCGGCGGAAATAATTTGCACTGGCCACGCAAACAAAAAACCACAAACCTTTGTTTTTTTTTAATTTTTTTGTGTTTTTTTTTTAGGGGGCCGTACGGCCAAACCCTAAAAAAATTTTTGCAACCCTGGTTGACTGTGGCCAAAATCGACAATTTGACAGTCGATTTAGGGGTTTTTGGGCGTTACGAATCCAATGGCACTGTCCGTTTGAGCCCAAAGTGAACCTAAAATTCAGAGTATGCTGATTCCACAAGAAGAAAACTTAGAACCCTAGATTTGCTTCCAATACAAAAATCTCAAAACAAGAACAAGCAGCTGCAAATCTGAATCTCTGATACCATGTTGGAGTTGAAAAGATACAACACCACAGAAGCCCAAAAGATCTTTGCAAGCAAATAACCTGTTACAAGGAGAAGCAAAGAGAAGCAACAAAGGAAATGCTCAAGAATGTGGAGCAATGTATTCACCTGAAAAATGTAAAATGAATAATGATACAAAAGATAGTTTTCAACTATATATAGATGAAAACCCTAAAAAGGAAAACCCTAGGCTTGCACAATAATAATTAATAAACTAATTAATTATTATGTACCTAATGTTAGCTTAAGTAAAAAAAAGGTAAAAGGGAACTTTACGTAATTAAACAAATATTGTTTAATTAATAAAGTAAATGTCCAATTATTCTAACAAAACTGAAAAATCTTGAAGGACTAAAATTAATATAATGCAGCATCTCATGCCCAAAAAGCTCTGAGTCATCAATATCAACAATGCCACTGTCTATCACAATCCTAGGCAATAGGAAAGATAGTCTACTCAACTCAAAATCAAACTCCTCAGCATATCTCCATATGGTATCTGACAGAGCCACAACTCCAAATGTGACATCTCCAATTCTTCTTACAAAGAGGAAAGCAATAATTTGCAAGAGCTCAACAAACTCATACTCATAACTCCACATGAAACCACTATGCCTCCCTTGAATTATTCTAATACAATCATGAAGACTTCTGAAAACTCTTATAGTTCCCACTCCAAGAGCCTCAGAATGATGAGCCAAGGCATGTGAAAGTTCGCTGTCCTGAACCAATATTGTGAAGGAACTATCAAATTTTGATTCACAAGCCTCCATAAGTTGAACTCTAAGAATAGGATAGGTTTTAAGGAACAAAAAATCACTGCTGTTCAAGGACGGAATCAACAAAGTACAATCATATTTTAGCGCTCTACACAAGGGACAACAACAACACCAATAGAATTCTCAAGTGTGAGATGAGCATTGTGTTGCACGATAACACCTCAAAAGTGGCTGGAAAACACACTAGAGCAATCGCCAACTGAAAACTACCACCTCTTTGACAAGAAGTGATGAACCAACTCTCCTAAATGAGAGTAACTCCCCATGTAAGGTGGTTGGTCTTCCTCCAGTCAGCAAACTTGTGTCTCAAAATCTACCCTTGTCTTAGCCAAGGATCACTCCCAAAAGCAACCAACCGTTCATCTCTCCAACCCATACTCAAAATTTATCTCCAATCCACTAGTTGATAGGAAAAAGGAACCAATAAATGGCTGGTCAAGAAGGGACAGCACCAAAAAATTTGAAAATTTGACCCTTATTCCTCCAAAGATCCTTCTTTCCACATGTAATAAGCTCCATCAACCCATGTTGAGGATCCCAAGCATGGATACCCAACTAAAAGTGATCTCCAACACATCAAAAAGAATACTCAACACATCTCCAAGTGTCAATCAGAACCAAGTGCATACTCATGAAATTGCTGTCTCCTCTAGTGAACCTCTAAAGCCTATCCATGAAAGCTTCAACATTGGAGCATGAAACATTAGATGTGTTCAAATCCAACTACCAAAATAGGCTAGTATGAGCTAAAGCATCACTTAACCCAAGGGATAGATTGTCAAACATGTAAACAATCTGTTTTGGCCCTTTTTCCTCCCATACTTCAAGAGGAACAAGTCTGAAATCTTCACTCATTGCTATTGTAATGAAATTACCAGCAGCTACCAAGAATTGTTTTGTTAACACCTTGATGTATAAATCATGGAAATCACTATAATTCAACACTTCCCAAGTGAAGATTACATCCTCAATCCTACTTAAGCATTCTTGATCAAACAATCTTCTTGGAAGATTTTCAATTGCAATCCCATATTGTGTTGGGAAACTTCATCAGAATCCCCTGTAATATCCCATTTTGTGCTATTGTCACTAGATATTTCATCTTCCATCTTAAAGAGGGAACCTATCATAAGTTTCCTTGGCACTAACTTCAAAGAGAGGGTTATCCATAGTCTTGTCCTTTCTCACATTCAAGCCCAACTTGCTGGTCCAAAACTACACATGCAACTTCTGATATGTCTAGAAAATTTCCCAAATCAAACTCTTCTTAAAGACTATCAAGCTCACCAATTACTTGCTTGATTTTTTCAGCTCTCTACTCATTCTCTTTCTCTCTGAAAAGTTTGAAATCAACAAGCTGATCTCTTGCATCATTTAGGGCCATCTGGGTATCTTCTAACATTTCCTTTGTTGATTCAAGCTCAAGAGTAAGCTCATCAACCTTTCCCTCTTTTACTTGGAAGGCACCAATGGTCTTCTTTGCAATTTCGAAGGCATAATCTCGATCTTCAATCAAGCGTATGTATTCTAATTTCAATGTCTCCAAAGAGTCTTTGATAAGTTGGAAATAAGGGAGAGTAACTTCATCCTTAAATCCTCTTTGTCTCTCTTCAATCTAAGCCTTCCAATAGAGTTCTTCAATCAAATTGCGTGTGTGATCAAATTGGGATTCAACTTGCACTTCCTTTTCAAAAGATACCTTGCATTGACCTTCCCACTCATGATAGGCTGCAACTGAAAATCAAAACTTTGTTTCTTGTCTTTGCTGCCCTCATAGCTGCTCCAAGATTCCTTTTCTTCACCACCCACTAGCTGAAATTGCTCAATATCATAGAGAGGATCGGATTCTTCTAATTCTTCAAGCCTTTTCTTACAACCAGCTTCATGAATAGGTAAATCAGATTTGTATTTAAGAACCTCTTTAAACTTTCCATCTTTAAGAACCATATGATCCTTTAGTTCCACTTCCTCCTCACTATCTCTTTGATCAAAGGATATGGCAGCCCCCAACTTGATCAATGAATCATTATTGATCGTTGTTCTGAAAGTTTTGGTAGTAACATACCTTTCCTTAGTGGCTGCAACCACTTCAAAGGGTTCATTATGGAGCTTTTCCAAACAAACGTCTTCTTCAAAGACACCACCTCCTCTAATGGGCACCTCATAGCTTGCAATGCAATTTGAATTTTGAGCTTCATCAGGATCAAAGGGGAATTCATCCCACACAGGTTCTTTGTCATCCTTAGGTGCCATCACACCTCGATCCCAAATGCTAAGGGGCTGATTGTTTCGATCAAAAGGAACGAGCTCATTGTACTTCTCTTGGAGTGTTGGCTCTTTGAATAAATCACCTCCCAACTCACTTAAACTAATATCTTCACAAGTATCTCTCCCGAATGGCTCGGTTTGATGATCAAACCCAATACCACCCAAGCCACCAACACTGTAATGGAGTAAAGAATCATCATTGCTAGCTGTTTGGAAAACTCTATCATTTTTGCCTTCAATGAGCCCATTATCTATAGGTATTTTTCTGAACTAATCATGAGTAGTCACATGCATACCCAACAAGTCTTCTTGATCACTTGTCATAAATTCTTCTTGTGAAAACTCTTGGGAAGTTGGGTCAACAACAAGAGAACCATTCATCAACAAACCATCAACATGAATAGGTACAAACTCATTGGAATCATCATAAATATCATCACTATGAAAGTGACCATAAGCTGGTTCAATGACACCACTAGTATTTCCTTCAACTTGCTCTTCTTTAGCGAGCTCATCCCACACAACAGTTCTACCAACATCTCCTGTGAAGTCATTAATCTCAAGACCTTCATTGGATGAATTCAAATTAGGATTCAAGACTGTTGTTTTGTTCTTATTGCCAAATTGATCTTCATCACTCCCAATCGCATGCAAGTCAAAGGGAGTATTTTCGGGCTCTGTCACACATCCTTCATCTGTCAAGGCAACCTTCCCTTCCAAACATTCAGATTTTGCAGCAATCCTTGAGTATGCCCCTTTAATGTCAGGATCTCTCATAAGTGTGGTCATTTCCTATATCAACTTACATATAGACTTCTCTGAAGTCATCTTACCCTTCCGCCTCAATATCCGTCAAAGAAGAAAGGTAATGGACATGCAGGTGCTAGTAACCAACATACAAAGAGATATGAAGTCTCTGAAACTCTATCATGCAACTACGAACTTGCAACAACTGTTAACTTAACCAACAAGATGGCAAGATCATCGGCTTTGATACCCCTAAAATATCCCCTTACAATTTTTTTCGATTTTGAGCACAAGAAGTTCACCTGTTAACGTTAGATAACCAAGATAATCTAGCTGAAAGTAACTTTTAACATTCTAATCACCAAAATCCCAGTGAGGGCAAGGTGAGAGCATATGGTGGAAAGGGGATCATTAGCTGAAAGAACTGAAATGCTAGAAAGTACAATATGAAAGACAGCTCAACCAATCAACTAGATATGCAATGCAAACTCGACCACTCAGTTAGTGGGAGTGTAATACAAAGTACTGAAAGTAAATGTCTGGGCGGCTAGCCGACCCATTCCACTTTTCAGCGGGTAGTACAAGAAGGTAAAGAGCTAAAAGTGTAATGTTCCCCTTTTATCAGTGATCATCAGTCTATTCCGAAGTCTTGTAGGCTCATTGAGGTGAATCAAAGGGTTTCAGATTTGGAGGTTTTGTGATCTTTCCTCAGTATTTACTATTTATAGTAAATACTATTTTTGGCAGTTAGCAGTTGTCAGTCTTCAGCTCATCATGTCCTTTGGAGCAGTTGTTCAGAGTTGAGCTTTGGCCTTTTAAAAAGTATATTTTTGATGAAATTCTTCATTTAAAAGCAAATTGTCTTAATTTTAAGTTGACCCCTTGGCCTAAGGTGATAACTTAAATTTGTGTTAAAAAAGGGACTTGAAGGGGGACACCTTCATGGAGAAATTTAATGTTTTTTATTAAAACCTCTCGTCTTAAAATGGACGCCTTTTTGAGAGGATTAATTCTTTTTTGAAAACTAAAATATGAGATGGCTTTTAGCGTCCCATCTGAGGGAATTGAAGAGTCATCCCTTTCTCTTTAAAACTATAACTTTGCTCTAGCATTTGTTATCTCATGTTTATGCTAAACTTATGTTGTCGAAATGACTACTCATTTTGCACTTCGAAGAATGCTGACCTCCTAGTACCATTCTCAATTTCGTGTTTGCAAGATAACAGCTAATTGAATTATTCTTGCTTCTCAACCAGACTAGCAAATAGAGTTCAAAGATGAATTTTTTTAGAGTGTTTTACCAATTTTGCAGTTGTTCTTTTGCACATAGCTGAAAGTCGAATTCAATCACAGCTGAGTGTATGATTTTTGTTTTGTTCTAGGCGTTTGACCATTTCATTCCTAAGGTCTGGGTGACCATCTTCACCAAGTTTCAGAATTTATTTTGAAGTGTGGAATTTTAAGTATCCAAATCGCCCCTCAAGGAGGGTCATACCTTTCTGTGTGCATTCGGATTTGTGCCATTAATTATTGTTGGTGTTTTGGAGTTGTTTCTTCATCACAACAGGGGCGCCTATCTTCCAATTGATCATTGCACTTGATTTCACGCAATTCGGAGGTATTTTGGTTGAGTTATGAGCATTTGATTATTTTTGCAGTTGTCGATATCCCATTTGAATTATGTGAATTCAAGATATAGAACCTGAAATTTTTGACAGCTCTAACGACAGCATATGCATTCTTCTCAATTTGAGAATAGCGCGATTCACAATCTTTAAAACTGGTACTCATGAATGCGATAGGAGATTCTCCTTCTTCACTAAGCTTCTGAGTCAATATTGCAGACAACGTGTACTCCGACGCATAACAGTAAAGGATGAAATCCTTCTGAAAGTCAGGACGAACCAACGTTGGTGCGGTAGCAATAGCTTCCTTGATTTTGATGAAGGCTTGTCTACCTTCTTCTGTCCATATGAAATTGGACGTCTTTTTCATCATGGCTGAGATCTCCTTCGTCAGCTCCGAAAAATCTGGTACAAACCTTCGGATAAAGTTGACTTTACCGAAGAAAGAATGCACTTGTTTCTTACTTGTAGGAAGAGACAGGCTCTTGATTGAATCCACCCGATTTGGGTCAATTTTAGTTCCCTCCTTGGAAACGATGTGGCCAAGTAACTTGCCCTCCGTTACCGCGAAGATGGTCTTCTTAGGATTCAATGAAATTCTATGATGCCTGCATCTTTCGAAAACTTTTGCGAGGTGCAAAAAGTGATTGCTTCGTTTATCTGAGAAAACCGTCAAGTCATCTAGATAAACTACTATTATTTTATTTTTTAGATCCCCAAACGCCAAATCCATGGCTCTCTGAAAAGTAGCACCGGCGTTGATAAGGCCGAAAGGCATCCTCTCATAAGCAAATGTTCCCCATGGCGTGGTGAAAGCTGTTTTGATCTGCTCTTCCTCGGCCACTGCAATCTGATTGTAACCAGAAAAACCATCAAGAAGTGATAGCATCTCCGATCCGGTGACTATTTGCAATGTATGCTCCATGATCGGTAAGGGATAATTGTCCTTCAAGGACGAGAAATTCAAGTTCCTAAAATCCACGCAAATTATGATTTCTCCATTCTTTTTGCGCACAGGAACAATGTTAGACACCCAGGTGGAGTGATGGATTGGATAAATTATCTTTCCATCCACCATCTTATGAATTTCCGCATAGATAGTATCTTGAATCCGCGGATTGTAATGTCTCTGTTTTTGCCTGAAAGGCTTAACATCAGACTTCAGAGGAATTGTATGTGACAATTCTATGGGTGTGAAGACCTTCAAGTCTTCGTATGACCAGGCAAATACATCCTTGTATTGTTTGAACAAGGCGGTAAACTTCTCAGCTTCTTCTGTAGTACAACACTTGCCTAGATTCACAAACCGAGGTTTGTCTTCGGTGCCGATGTTCACTTGGAAATATTCAGCAGAAGTATTAACACCTGACATCTTCTGATTTTGGATGAAACAGTCATGCCGGTCAAAAATATCCTCTAAAGATACGAAACCCTTAGGAATCTGATTTCCTTTCAGTTGTATGATTCCGGATTCTGTAGCTTCAGAGTCTTCAGCAATTGACTCTTTGAAAGGAATAGGATTCCCTTCAAAGAACAATTCTTTGTAGTTGTCTCCCATAACGAGAAACTCTTCGATGTCATCGTCGTCATCAAAGACTTGCCAGTTGTCTGCATTATCTGGTACAGCTGGCCTGTAGATCAGCTCAATAGCAAAAGAATTCTAACGAAAGTCAGAATGCGGCATGAAAAGAGCAGCTGACACTGCAAGGGCATCGGCTCTGCTATTGTCCGTTCTTGGAATATATTGGATGTCAAAAGCATCGAACCAGTCGATGGCATTCCACACCCTCTGTCTATAGGATTGAAGGCGATTCTTTCTAGCTTGAAACTGCTCCCTGACTTGCTTGACAATGAGCTCTGCATCTCCTTCAACTCTAAGTAATTTGATCCCCATATCCTTCGCGTTCTTGAGACCCAATAAAAGCGCCTCGTACTCTGCAGTATTATTGGTACAATCAAATTGCAACCTATATGCGAATGGATATAAGCAACCTTCGGGAGAGATGATTACTACTCCCACTCCTGATCCTGATGTTGAACAACTGCCATCAAACTGCATCCTCCACATCTTTGATTCTTTATGTGATGTAGCCGTGGAAAGTGCAAAATTTTGACAATCTTCATTGTCATCAGATATCATAGCATATGTCCCTGGTCCCGTGTCTTGATATAACACTTGTGCATCCGGAAACTGGGACTTAACCACCGTAAACTTTGATTTCACCTCAGGCTCCAGCTTAAATGTTCCCTTCTTCAATGGAATTGTCGCGAACGACCAATCCAACTGAATTTCTCCTCCAAGATCCTTGCAAAAACTCCTGCTGAGCAACATCCCGTAACTTGTAGGAATGTCAGCAATCAAGATAGTCATCATAATCTTCTTTTCTGGAAAAGACGCTAGCCTTACTTGCGCATCTTTTAGTTGGCCAACCAACGGCACTGGCTTTGATTCAAGTGAATAACACTTTTCTTTGGTTTCGGTGCACGAAAGTCCCAACGCGTTCATGATTTGTAAAGGCATAACGTTGTCCGACGCTCCGCTATCTATGATGCAATTACTGAGTTTAAAACCTCCTATATAAAAAGATATATAGAACGGTTTTGGCTTGTCTTCTGCTGGAACAGAGGATTCAAGTAATGTAGGCTGAATTACAGCCTTCTTCTTTACCACCTTGAGGATTCTTTCCAATTGCTCTGGATGATCCTGAAGATACTCCAGTTGTGAAATTTGTACCTTCGTCTTCATCATGGAAGACACAATGTCGAAGTTTGCCGAGGATGGATCCTGAACAGCCGGCACGGTGTTTACTTGTGAAGACCTTTGATTGGAAGTGGAAGCCACTTCCTTTCCCTTTTCATCAGACTTCCGCTTTTCCTCTTCTTCTTTCTGTGCTTTGAAGTGTTGTGCACGTGTAAACACAGGCGATGAGATATTCTCATGATTGACTGCAAGAGAGTATCGGCATTAGTCTTCTTCTTCTTCTTCTTCTTCTTGTTCATTAACGGGTTCTCTATCAAAATATCCCGTTGCGGAGTCGCCATCAAAGTTGCCTGTCTGTGGTGAGACAACATTTGTAGTTGGTGAAGGTACGAAACTTGAACTAGGAGTAGCCTCAGCAAATCCCATGAGTTGACTCATTCTTTGATTTTCCGGACATGTAGATCCGGTGTGTTCAACTGTATCAGGGAAAGTGCAATAAGCTGTAGACTTCTCAGCTTCAACATGCGGTCTTTGTTGTCCTTGCGGAAACTTTGATTTGTAGTTGTTGAAAGGTTGAAAGTTATTCCTCTTCGGCTGGTACGGCTGTTGAGGTTGATATGACTGTTGTGTAGGTAGTGCTTGCTGCCCTTGTGCGGGTGACTGTCTCTTGAGAATTGTCACCTCGTTGGCTACTTTCTAAAGTAGCGGATCAGCAGACGCTTGAACAAGCGGTCTGATTGAATCATTCCTCATCTTGCCCGTCGTAATCATATTATCTTCAATTTTGATAGCTTCCTCTTGAGTGAGTTGTAGATCTACTTCTTCACTTCCCTTTAAGAGAAAGGCTATTTCTGACGGTAGTGCATTGATGAAGCTGCTCATCAAAATCTCATCGGATGGATTTAATGTATGGGCAAGACGTGCAACAAGGCGGTTAAACCTTGCAATGAATTCCCTCATTGGTTCAGTAGGCTCCATCTTTGAGTTTGAGAGCTGTGCAAATAATTGGTGATTATCCTCGGCAGGCTTGAACCTTGCCAAGAATTTCTCACTCATGACTGCCCAACTTGTGATAAGACCAGGTTCAAGATTATGAAACCAGTCTGATGCGTTGCTTTCCAGGGTCTCAACAAAGAGACGAACAGCTATGTCTTCATGTGGAACATGCAAAACGGAACAAGCCGCTGTGAATGCTGATATGTGTTCATCTGGATGTTTAGATCCATCGCCATGGAATCGAGGAAAGTGCTTTCGTGATCCCTTAGGCAGCTCATGATGTCCTTGTAAGCCCAACGGTCCGATGTTATTGCCCCAAGGTAGTGGGGTTGGACGTCTCACGTTCCTTCCGTTCCGACCGTTGCCGTTGTTGTTGTTGTTGTTGTCGTTGTCGCCCATCGTGACAGGTGGGGCTAGAGATTCTTCTTCTAATCCTTCTAGAAAATGCTCAGGAACTTCCTCAAAGTGCGGCTCTTCTTGAATGGGAGGATTGCGCCTCCTTCTGTAGTAAACTTGGTAAGCCAGGTTGCTTTATTCCCACGCGGGTGGTGGCAAAACTGGTCTACCTGCTGCAAGATCCGCCTTTTCTTCTTCTTTATCTAGAGTAGTAGCTGCGTTTCTCCACTGAGTGGTAGATGTATGATTTTCAAAGATGAAACTTCGCAAGCTACTGATAATGTCTGACTGCTCGCCTTGAATTAGCACAAAGTTTGGTTGTAAGGCAGCCGGAGTAAGTCCTAGTTGTTGAACTGGAGCAGTAGGACGCCAAATGGTCATACCCGTGACATAAAGCGTGAAGCTTTCTTGAATGTTTTCTTGCCTCGTGCCCCACGGTGGGCGCCAGAAAACTGTTGGCGTAAGAACTAACACCTCTGGAGTGTGAGTTTGTACGGACAGCTATGCACACTACGTAATGAGTGCTCTTCAAATTAGGAGGGGAAGCTCCCTCGTTGTGCTGGAATGCATGAAATAGAAAACTAAACTAATGTCCTATCTTTTTGTTCTCAGCTGGTAGAGGCACAAGGTTAAGAAAACCTAGAACGTTGCAGCTAAGTATTTTCTGGTTTCGCAGATCATCTAACTACAACTAAGCTAACTTCTTTAAATCTATCCAGTTTCCTCAAGAAACAGAGCATGAGGAAATGGAGCAGGAATGTATTATACGATAAACTTCAGGTGCGGGCTCACAACATGAAGGCAAGGGAGGTGCAACTATTTGCTAATCCGGGAAGAAGTTTATTAAAACAAACAAATAAACGGTAAACCTGGTACAGCTTCACAACATGAAGGCAAGATAGGCGCAACTATCTGCTTAGCTGAATGAGTCTACTATCACACACATCAAACGATAAGCTTTAAGTACAGTTTTGCAACATGAAGGCAAGGCAGGCGCAACTATTTGCTCTTCTGAATAGGCTTATAATAAACAAAACAAAAGGTAAGCAACTGGGACAGTAGATTGTATAGACGCAACACGCATGCAATAACGATCAAACCAGCAACCCCATTTAACTAAGGTCGAATAAACACCATGACAATAACATGAAGGCAAGGTAGGCGCAGCAATTTATTATAACAGCAATTACTCTTTGAACAGATACAATAATAGCAATACTACAGGCAAGGTAGGCGCAGCATGTATGCTATCAAGCAAAAGTTCTAATTTACAAGGGTGAACCAATCTTGAGAATAGGCATGTTGCCGACAACGCAGCAATTCTCTATCACCAGGAAAAGCTAATTACAAATGAGCTGAAAGGTCTTATTTATAGACTTCAAGGTGTAGGCAACCCTAAAATCACCTTGAGTCAACTACAGTCTTGCAAGACATGCAAGATCTTATTCTTAAACCCTAATTAAATGAAACTATACAGTTAACTGGGAAACTATCATCAGTTAACTGAAACATCTAATCTAAATGGACAATGTGCAAGCATGCACGTCCTTATTGAAAGCAAGTTAACTGGAATGCTATCATCAGTTAACTGAAAAATCTAATCTAATCTCCAAGTATATGTAGATGTTTACAAGAAAGACATGCATACAATGTATAACAGCAAGTTAACTCGAAAAGAAGCCTCGAGTTAACTACTTCTGATGACTCATCATTGTAAGCAACTGCATGGTCTAACTGAACATCTACTCCAAGTTTATCATCTCCTCCAGGAATTTATCAATAGTATCATCATTTGGCACTTTGACGCTGTCCACGATGATTAACTGCTTGTCCAACTCTTTGTCTCCATCTCGGATCTCCCTCTGACTATCTCTAACCTCTGTGGTCACCTTTTTGAAACTGATAGTCAGCATTGTAAACTCCTCCATCTTGGACGCCTCTGGCCCTCCACATAAGTTATCACGAACTAACTCTTCAAACTCAGCTTGAACTGCCTCTAACTCGGCGTAGGTACCATCCTCATGCCGATAATGACATGGAATCTGAGTGATGTACTCGCTGATGAAACGAAGAGCTGCAACAACTTTTTCCTGAATCATGCTCATCTTAGCAGAAATCCTGTCATATGTCTCCACCCTGCAAAGATATAATTCTCTCCAAGTGAAGACCTTCTTCTGATCTCCATCTGCTTCAATGGCGTCATAGATTCCTGCAAGCTGTGATATCAAAATCAGGTCCTTCGGCTTACGCTCGGCTATGCAAATCTCGAGCTCCTGAATTCTCTGGCGAAGACTATGTGCGTCAACCCTCAACTGATATAGCTCTATGAGGAGGTGTCGACCAGCAATGATAAAGTCTTCAATCCAGGTATCCAGTAGCTTTCCTCGATTAACCAAGTGTTGAATCTTTTGCTGCTCTGCGGCGGTTTCTCGAAGTTTTGGAAGTAAAGGTGCTTGACCCTCGTTGCCATGAAGCAAACCCGAGATGTACTTGCGAAGTTGTCTGATTTCAGCCTTGAGAACTGCCTTATCCTCACCATCTTTCATGACGCGCTCCTCTAGATTACTCGCGACGACTCTGAATAGATTCACGTCGGTGTGTCGAGTATTCTTACCCAGATTAGTTTTGACGAAGGTAAAATCACCAACATCAACTTCATCCAAGTATTTGTCTTTTGGAGGAGTAGCAACCTCTATGACGATCTCTGCCTCAAGATTCTTCTCAATATTTATCTGCTTTCTGGCCCTCTTATTCAACCTGTTCTGATAGGGCTCACCAAACTCAGACAAATCAAGATTATATGAAGGCATACGCCTCTCCCTCTCCAATGACTTCTCGAGCCAAGATGAATAAGGAATACTGTCCTCTCGAGGTGGAGTCGTTTCTACTGTATTAGCTGCTGGCAAATCCACTGGTATGCAGGTCTCATGTATCGAAATCTCAGGCTCCGAATCAATATCTATGGGAGATGAGTGTGCTGAAAAAGGTGAACCTGGAGATGACAAACCGGCCTCAGTCTGAATAACTGGCTCTGGAAGTACTGTCTCTGCAACTGGAAGTGTTGGCTCTTGAGGTACTGTCTCTACAACTGGAAGTGTTGGCTCTTTCTCAACCTGTTTCCTTTTGGTGATGCTTTTTCCTTTTGAATTAATTCCCATCTTAACCCCTTCAGGCGGCCTCATAGTAACCTTGACTCGAGGTTTAGCTCTAGAAGTAGAAGGTAAAGAAGAAGCTACCACTGCTGGCGGCTCTGTAACTGGGATCACCCTTCGCTTCCGCTTGCTCTCAAGGAAGTACATGGTGGTTTTGATAACAGACCTGGATAAGTCTTTCACTGAAGTGTTCAATGGAACATACCAATCAGGTTGGCGAAGTGGCTGGCGAGCAACTTGGTCTCTAATGAATGAATGAAGTAGTATCTCGCCATCATCATCAGACAAACCTTCCACATCCTCTGACAAGAAATCAGCAATCTGTGGAACAGTAAGCCTACAATAATGACGACGGCGCACCTCAAATTCATCCTCACAATTGACCCAAAAGTCCTCAAGCGCTGCCGAATGTGAAACATTTCGCTCCAACCTTGCTGAATAATGACCCAACGGATCATAGGCACGCTTCTGAGGAAAACACCCAAGCTGAAGTTTCTCTAACTCGTGTGCCATTAACTTGCAATCAGCAGCTGTTTTGCATTTGTAGATACCTAACTCAAACGGAAAGGTGAAAGCTGGCTTATGTCGATTGCGAAGAAAAGTGTGAACCTCATGTGCCTGTCTCATGAACTCCATGAAAAGAACCTTATCCGATGGGTACCTCGGTAGCATCAGAGGCTCTCCTGTATATCCATATACACGAATATATGTGAAAGTAGGAAATTGGATAAACCAATCTGCCCAACTCTCCATTGCTGATTGTGCCTCCGTAGAAATCCTCACATGCATCTCGTTATCTAAATTTCTGACCGTTCTCATAAGAAAATGATCATTCACTGCTGTAAAGTCCTGTTCAGCTTTCGAAAACTCCAACTGAGGGTAGTATTCGTACACTCGCTGAACACCCAGAACTCCATCGGTCTTTAATAATTTAAAGCTGCCTTGAAATGCAACTAAGTAAACCAGAAAAGTTACCATATGGAATTCATGAATCTTTAGGAACTCTGTAATCTGCTGGTGAAGAAACTCGCTGATAAACATGGCCCAGTCAAATATTTCTTTTTTATCAATAACTCGTGAGATGAGGTAGAACATCTATGTTCGGAAAACACTTGCGTCTTCAGAACCTGCTAACCGGTTAAGGAAAGTTATCAAAATAGCAATCTCATCCTTGAAATCTCCACGTGCAATCTTCCTTGGCATGTTGGTTTTCTGAATTTTCAACCACCGTTGAACTACTTTCTTCTGTGATCTATCCTTGTCCTCCTCCCATATTCTGTCACAATCTGAAATGGATACAGCGAAATGATCTGAATGTGGAGGAATAGAAAAACATTTTTCTACATCCCTCGGCTTAAGGCTACAAATAATCCTTCCATCTGTCGATCTGATTTGTCTGGTAGATGAGTCATAATGCTTGACACAAGCAAGTACGAACTCAAGATCAAAGACTGAGATAGGAATGGACGCCGCTGCAAATATCCCTGAACGTTCAAGATTTTTGATTGTAGTACTGCTGATACCCTCCAATGAGTTCAGATTGACAATGGGAAAAACATGACTTAAGTCGGTATCGGTAGTTTTCAGAAAGTTATGAAGAAAGACCTGTTTGGCCTTATAATCTATGGGATTATACTGCATTCTGAAAAACTAGACTTTTGACTGTAAAGTCGGGTATGTTTGGACAACTTTGGAAAAACTAAAAAAGCTCGAGGATAGGCTAAAAATAGCAAGGGGAAGTGAATTTTTTCGAACAAATTCTAAGATATGGGTTTTGTGCAGAATCAAATTCTAATGCAACCCAGAATGTCAGAATTTCGAAAAAATGGGATTTAGGCTTGCATGCAAAAGGTTTTCGGTTGAGATTTGAACTGGCAGTTAGAGGCACTGGGGGCAATTTTTTCCCGCGAAAATCTGGAACATGGGTTTTGTGTAGAAATGGATCCTAAAACAACCCAGATCAACAGATTTGCGAAAAAACGTGATTTAGGCCCACATGCAAAGAGAATTCTGAAAAAAGCACAGTGCTTCTAGAAAAGAGGCAACGGGGCAATTTTCACAAAATAATCTAAGACATGGGTATTGTTGTTGATGCTGAAATATTCAAACCCAGATGATGCTTTTCTGAAAAATCTGCCGTTTTCTTTGACATGCGAAGAAAACCTAAGACGAGAATAGAAGAAAGTAAGACAGAAGAATAGAAGTTTTATTTTTTGTTTTCTCTCTTCTTTTGTAAAAATTCGCCTATGCTTAAAGTAGAACTGATAACACTTGCATGCAAAATAGAAACCAAGTCTGAAATAATCTTCCCTTGAACAATCTGAATCTGTAGCTACGAAGAATACTGAAATCTGACACCTGTAGCACCTGCAGATCAATTTTATGCTCAAGAAAGATGTTTCTTGTCAACTCTGATGATGAATAATGGACGCCATTAGCAAAATATATAGCAAAATATCTTCTAAGGCGTGTGAAATGCATGTCAAGCATTGGAAATGGCGCTTGAAGTACAACTGGTGCTTCAAAACTCACGCATGGCCTATATTTGGCTTCAAACTCGATTAACTGGATGTAGAACAACCCCAAATTAGGGCGCCATCTTGAAGATTCTGTTAACTAATGCATGCAAACTAGTTTTTGCCAGTTATGACTAAAAATAGGTAAAATAGAAGTTGACATGCAAAGAGTTTAACTGAAGATCTAAATTTGGTAAATTGAAAACTCTCTTCATGCGCACTTCTACTTTTGAATTTCAAAAAAGTCAACCTTTGACTTTAGGCGTCCTTCCTTACTTAGACATTTTCTGAAAATTTAGAATCTAAAACCTCAAACGAAGCTCATGTTCGATCATTGATTCTGGTTGATTGTCACGTCGGATCAACTGGCTGACAATCTCGATGAAGAGCAGGACCAAATCTGACAAGAAGATTCCTTGAGGTGGCAATTCAAAATTCAACCATCTGAGGCTTCAAAAAGATGGGCGCCCCTGGCCTCCAGGGGCACTTTTGACCTCGGTGTTAGAATATTTTCAGGCATTTTCATCATTTTCACTGATAACTTGACGATATTTCACTTGACGTTTCCCGGTATTTGACAAAACTTCAGAACGTGCCGACTGGCTCACTACAGAGCAGACTGAATTCTGAGCAAAGGCTCCTGATGAATACTTTTCTAAAAACATCTTTAAACCTTTCTAAATCCCAGGGGCGCTTTTCCCAACCAATGTCATCCATTACTTTAACTGGCAAAAATTACTCAAATTCCGGCTGCGGATTGCCAAGACATCTTTTGAACCGGCTGAGACAGGGAACGGAAAGCTGAAGCTGACACAAACGAGATGAGTATCTAAAATCACCAAACAGATTTCATTAAAGGTCTTAAAACCTTGGGCTAGGGGTGCTTTTGTCCTTTCTGAATAGTTTCTGATCAAGTCTGGAACCTCAAGTTTGACCACTGATGGCGGCAACTCAGCAACTCAGATTCACCTGCTGACAGATGCGTCGCGGAGCTGGACCAAAAATAGAAACAAACTTCCTGGGTGTCACTTGATCAAAAGACTTCATTTGAATCTTCCAAAAGATGGGCGCCCCTGGCCTCCAGGGGCGCTTTTTCTCTTCAAAGTCATCTACTTTGCATTTCCCTGTTCTGTATTGAATTTTTCGTTTTCAGGCGTTTTACTCCTCCGTCGGACTGGCTGGCTAGCTCATTGCGAAGCTATCAGGAAACTGAAGAAATCATCTTGGTAGAAAATCTCACAAAAAGTTGAATACAGCTTCCATAATGATGGGCGCCCCTAGCTGAAAGTGGCGCTTTTGACCTCCAGACTTAGAATATTTTCAATCCAGACTTAGCCAATTTCACAGTACTTTTACCTCGTTGAAAATCTCCTCCGTCAAAAAGCATAATTTTCAACATCTTTCATCGTAGAGTGTTCTTCTTTGAGTTTCAGGCTTAGATATTAACACCTGGTACTGGCCAACTGCCATTAATGACCTCAGAGGTCCTAACTTTTCTCCTGAAAAAGTTATAACTACCCACCAGCCTTAAACTGACTTTTAACTGAAACTGACTTCACCACTGTGATCGTGATGTGAAATAAGCCAATCAAAATTAATTTCAGCCAATTCTGACAAGTTCTTATTTTTTAGGGTTTCGGGCTAAAAATAGACTTCAGAAACCCTAATTTTCAAAATTTTCAAATTTTGCCAGTATCTTCCTGGCATCACACTGACTAAAAGGCCATACTTTATTTGCCCAAAAACTGAGTTTTGACCCCACTTTTACAAGGTTTAGACCATTTTAAGCAAAATGCCTTAATGAAGCAAAAATTTTGGTTTGGGTACAACACACTTGTATGTTATAAATAAGGTTGTTGCAGCTAATTAACGAGATTGTTCAGCTTTCATTATGAGGTGGTTGTAATAATAAATTTTTGTATCTATATATTGGCATGCTCTCTCCATGAGAAGCAAGTCGATTCTCTCATCTTTTTTCCTTGTTTATACTAACAATTTGGAGATAAAATACAAACAGGACATGACCAATAAAATGGTTGATATGCTGTTGAAACAACCTCTTCTTTCAGCAGTTAGTACTCTTACATTGTTTGAGTCTTTCACTAAGGAGTTTTATGTTGAAGATTATGTCCATGAAAATGCTTTTAATAACATATGCCAGCAAACTAAAAGAGGAAAAGCAGCCAAATTTGAGCTGAATACGGACTATTTTCTCAAAGATGTTCTTCTCTACAAAGTGGGTAAGTTGTGCATGCCTAAGAAAAGGAGATTGTTCACACATGAGGATCATACCTCAAGAGTTGCAGGTCATCTTGGCCTGGGTAAGACTAATGCAAACATTTTAACATTATGTCTGTTGGCTCAACATGCAGATGCTCTTCATGTAATTCAAGCAATTCTTCCTCCTGCCAATGCGTTGTTTGCAGACAACAGAGAATTTTTGTAATGTCCCTTGTCCTAATTTTCCCTAGAATTCGCCTATTGATTACAAATTCGACAAACTAGGGTTAGGGCTTTCACCTTATCAAATATATAACTCTTTAATGATGTACTCTTGGATTGAAACCTGCATTCACCACATGAACAACATTCCCAAATATGCACATATACATTTGTTAGCTTTAATCCATGGCAACACATTTATAGACTATCAATGATGCAACCTATTGTAAACTAGGAGGAGTAACATGGTGGGTCTGCCTGAAGCCATATGCCAACCTAAGAGGTTGTATACAACAACTCTCCCTGTTGGTGACTTGTACTTGCTTTCCCCAACCATGCCACAACCTCGGAAAACACTTTGCCCACTCGTGGGAATGAGTGGGGCATCCTGAGCAGTCTTGGCTCTTCCACCCCTCCATGGCCCATCCTTTCCTTAAAGATTGGGCAGCTATAAGTGGAATCTCTAAGTACTCACCACTCCCCCAAGCCCCTTCCACAAAGTGGGTTTCAAACAATCAAACACATCATAGATTCTATCACAACAAATTATTCATTAAATATTCTTATTAACATATAAGCAATATGCATACACACATAAACAATGAGTTGCAGAAGAATAGCAGTCTAGGGTGATGAACTTGGACAGATGCTCCTTTGTCACCTAGTATGTATGTTCTTACCCTTAATCGATGATTTGTTCTTGACACTTAGAGGATATCATTAGGGTAGATCAAACAAATAAGAATCTATTATACTTAGATTAAAGCAGCATACTTACTTATCAGGTTCAACAATTGCTGAAAGCATCATTATTGCATAATCATACACTATCTATCTATATACTTATATTTTATCATATACACATATATATACTTAGCTTACTTCCATTGTTATTGACTTATCCTTTTCCTTCATATATTTCTTCTTGAGCCATCTTCATATTCATCATACTCTTTCCTCCAAATCTGAGATATCGTATTAATATTCCAAGCATTAATCGAAATTGGGTCTATGTTATCTTCATCATCCCTAAACTCTACTTTATCTACTCTGAACGTGCATATGAGGATTACTCATTGCCTCATTGTTATAGAGGTTTTGAGTGCCAATCATATCATACAAGTGATACCTTATAATTTGGACATACATCAAAGTATAGTCAAAAGCAGATTTTTGTGGCATTTTGTAGTTGCAAGTGCCTTGGTTGGCATATATACAATGTGAAGAACACGTGAACTGTTTAACAAAATATATCAAAGAAATTCTGTTTTAAAGGCTGCAATATTGGCAAATCATAATCATAGACATTTATGCAGAACATGAAGACATAGAAAACACATGTAAACTGTTTGACAAAGTGCCTCTAAGAAATTTTGTCTCATGGAATGCACTAATTGCAAGATACGCAAGAAATGAATTTTATCAACATTCTTCAGCACTCTGCCATATGGTAGCATTGAAACAAGGTATGGACAGTTATCAAAGTACAAAGCATAGTTTGAAGATTCGGACTCGGCTCAGCTTGGACTCTGCAGACCAAAACTTTGACTCGACTACGGACTTGGCAAAAAAAAAAAGCCTCACACTTCCACACAAAAAAAAGTATTTAAAGAACATAAAAGTCTAATTAGGTTGTATGTTGCCCACCACATTTTGGTCATCAGCACATGTAGATTTCACATGTTAGATGGAGGACTACTCCTACGAAACTCCAATGTGAGTAGGCTTAAGCCTTGCTACTGGAACACAAGGTATCCCCAAGTATAAGACAGCAGCATAAGCTTAACACAAAAAATGAGACATGTACGACTTGTTAGGTGATTCAAGTGATTTTGATTGTTAACAATTGAATGATCCAAGATGCCTAAGTTTGAAGGTGGCTACCCCAATGCCAACTAGTAGTAGCAACAAGAGGATGGAATAAGGGATTGAGGGGCATGCATAGAGATGAGCACAGATGCATGTAAAATCAAGGCAATGCACCGATAGGGAAGAAGAAAATGAAGTGAAGAAGCAAAGATCAAAAGAGTAGGAAGGGGGTAGACATGAAAAGTTGAGGAGAAAGTCCTATGAGGTGCTCAAGTATGCAAGGCAAAGCAATTGTCCTTGATGCAACACACTAGGGTCAAGACAGGGCATGCAACAATAAGAGTGCAAGAGCATGTCAAGATAGATGACATGGCAAGGTGCACAAGTGGTGCCCCACCCCAACAAACTAAATTTTTAAAAAAATTCAAATGTAGTGTTGTTAATATGCAATATTTTTTTTATTTTAGGTTCATCTAGAATGACTAGAAGTTCAAGTTCAGTTGCTCGAAATGCAAATTTCTTTTAGATTTGATGCAGTGTCCCCTCTTAGGCGACATACAACAATGATTCAACAACTTCCTAGTGGTGGGGGTTTTCTTTGGCATTGTAGTCAATGTGGAAAAGAGTATAAGAGCTCATATCTTCTAGCGAAAGCTCACTTTTGCACCATTCCTTTACAAGGAATAAAAATTTGTCCTAGACCAAATAAAAAAAGGGTTGCCAAAGGAAAAAATATTGGCTTATATAACAAGAGGATGTTGACATGACAAGTAATAGATCCTCTTGCAAAGACAAGCTCAAAAAAACCTCCTAGTGGCTTCTCACAATCGGCTGGCCCACATCCTTTCATGCCAATGCCACCATATTTTGGGGAAGAGAATGTTTCAGTTTCACGAAAAAGAGGCTCATTGGACAAGGCCTTCAAAAATGAAATTAGGGAGGTTGCAGATCAGAGTATTGCTCACTGCATTTATGGCAATGGGCTTCCTTTCAACATTGTTAGATCACTTTATTGGCGAAATATGGTGAAGACCCTTTGCAATACACCTCCTGATTATCTTTTTCTTGAGTATGAAAAGGTGCGAACCACCTTGTTGGCGAAGGAGAAACTTTCAATAGAGACATCATTGAGAGTAATCAAGGATACATGGCTCAAAACAAGTGTGTCCATCATTTCCGATGGATGGAAATATTGCAAAAATAGACCATTGATCAATGTTATAGCAGTGTCCCATAAAGGAGTGATGTTTTTGAAGGTAGTGGATTGTGTGGGGCAAGTAAAAGATGCAGGTTTCATTGCCAATATACATTGAAATGGTGGGGTCTGAAAATGTTGTCCAACTCATTACGGACAATGCTAATAATTGTAGGGCAGCTAGGTCTATAGTTGAGAGTACCTATAGACACATTTTCACCATGTGCAGTCCACTCACTCAATTTGATATTGCAAAAGATTTGCACACAAATTGAGTGAGTCAAACAAATCTATATGGAAGGCAAGGAGATCCAAATGTTTGTGACTAATTATCATATGTAAGAACACCTCCTGATTTTTTTCCAATTTTTTGCAATTATTCCCAATGAATATTAGATGAGCATTTTGTAAAATAGTTTGAATACAATAAAGCTTGGACATCATTTCACAAATAAACACAACAAAATTGATTTCTCCAACACCAGAATTAATAAAATTCCTTTCAGACGTGAATTATAAGTAAAATGTGCAATAACAAATATTTATTGACGAGTTTATGAGCAGCTATAGAAAACTGAATATTACAAAAATAATTGCACAGAGCTTAGAAATCACAAAAATAATATTTTATTATTTGGTTGACCTCATGACAGCTTCCCACAGTCCAAATGACAATCTAGCTCGACTTCCAAATACTCCTTATGCATAAAACAGCATGTACAGCAGCCTTAGAGGTTGGTACAGCAACCTTGAAGGAAGTATGACAGCTCACAATAATTTACAACTCCTTATTTGCTGTGCCAACCTTGTTTGACTTTCCAACAAGCTTTGTTGACCCCTATGTGAGTGGTGTTGGAGGGATGTTGAGGCATATAAGTCTTCAAATACTATCACCGGCTTATTCCTTGGGAATTGTGACATGGTACGGCAGCTCAAGGTGTTGTGGCGGCCCCTTTACACTTCAACATTGACTCATCTTTGACCCTAAGAAAGCTGCACTAGAGTCTTTATGACCTTTCAAACGTCTTCACAAAAGTTTTGAGCCATTACTTTTCATTGTGAATGGGTACAGCCATTCTTTGGTACGATTGGGAATAGTTCCTAGCAAATATAAATAATATTTGAATTTTTTCCTCCTCTTCATAGCACACACACACACACAGCACAATACTTCTATCCCATCTCATCTTGCACACATAGCAGTAATAAATAGAAATTTTCTTGCAAATCTGGTATAATTTAAACCTGCAAACCTAGCAAACCTAGAAAACTTGTATAGATAAATCATTTTACTCCAAACCCTTATTTGCAAGCATTCAGCACAAAGGCAACTTTTGTATGAATTGCTCCAACGAAATCCAAGGGTTTCCATCCCCAAACTCCAAATCTTTAGCTCACTATCAATCCCTAGATAGAATCGCACTATCTTCCGAGATTTTGTCCATCAGAAAAACCGTTGGGGTTTTTGTCCCTCCGATGAGAAATCTAGTCAAAGGCACAAATCTCCAAAAGAGAAATAAACAATATCCAGAACAATGCAAATGAGCTCACAAAATTCCTTTTATATCATTTTCGGAAGCTTTTCTAAAATATAATATAAAATCACTTTATAAATTAAATAAGCCTGTTTACTCCAAAGAGTGATTTATACTATTATTTAAACACTTGCAACACCCAAAAATCACCTTATCAACGTCCAACATTTGAAACTTTCAATTCTCATTCCAACGAGCTATTATACTAAGGTGCCCATTAAATTTTTTTAATAAAATTAGCAACCTTGGTAAAAATAATTAAATTATAACTCGTTAATACATCTGAGTTGAGGAAACTATCGAAAAACATCAGAATCAAAATCTAACTACACTGGAGTGATATTGATGATGAATAATGAGAATCAGACTCGACCGAGTGACTTATTATAAATAGATACTCTCTCCAAAAATCTTGGAGAACACGTGAGAAGCTAGAAATAACTTCATAAAGTGTCATAGGAGTCCTCTAGATCATTTGAGCTCACTAGTAATATCAAATAACCCCTCTAATAAGGCTGACACACACTGAGAAGGTCAAAACCAATTGCAATGCAAGAGAACCCAAAAAAAGGGACATTACATCATATGTCACGAGACATCTTTAGGACCTTCTTCAACTTGGAGTTGTTGAAGGTTATTCAATTTTATTTTTTAAGATACTTTTAATTTTTTTATTGTTGATATGTGACATGTATTTTTTATACAATGTTAGGTTGTCAAAACTTGATTTACATCTCACGCAATCGTCTTAAGACGACTTGTGAAGGTGTGAGAGGCCTCAAGTTCTCTGGTCATCAACAACTTTTGGGGTGTATGCAGGTAGTCAAGCATAGAAAGAGCCCAAAAGTAAAAGCATTGATCCTAGATGATGAGTGGTGGGCTTGTGTGGAATATGTTTTGAATTTCACCAAGCCCATCATGAGCTTGATTAGGTATGTTGATATTGATCGCCCATGTTTAGGAGAAATTTATGATGGCATGGATGTAATTACCCATCCTTTATTTTTTTTTCAAAACTTCACAACTTGTTAGCATTAGCCAATAATCAAAGGTAACCAACTGAAGTAAACTCCCTTCCATTTTTTTATCACCCAGATCCCAATGTGGGCAAGGTGAGAGCATACAGTGATAAGGTTACAACGCTACACTATAGGAATGAGCCACTTGTTCAATGGGGTGAGTATCAAATCTTCAAAACATAGGAAACATCCACTTATTCAGTGGGAATTACAAATTGCAAGAAATCACTTGACAACAAGCTGACCAAGCCAAAGAAAGATCCTCCGCTTATTCAACAGGCGTAACATGAAAGTAAAGTCAAACTCAACCACTTATTCAAGGAGAGCACCACTTATGCAGTGAGTAGCAAATGAGTACAAGAGCAAAATCACCAATGGTACCACCAAAGTTGTTACAATGAGCTCAATATAAAACATTCTAGAATAACATAAGTTGTTGCACTATCAAAATGATGCTATCTAGAAGCTCAACTTTCCAAAATGATACTCCAAAATGAAAATACTCCCCCAAAAGATATAACAATAATACCTCAATAGGAAGACCCCCAAGTGATTGAAGAAGGTCTAGAACGCTGCTACTACAAGTCTAATACAAATTTTCAGGTCTGATACACCTCCAACCAGCAAGCAAATGATGATCACAACTTCACTCCAAGCACACCCAAACACCCCCAAACGTCATGGAGTCATCAACCAAGGCCTAGTGAAGACTAGGCACCAAAATGAAGACAAGTATGCAACCCCAAGGCGAACAGCAGCAAATTCATCAAAACACCAACTTGCTAAACTATACGGCCTAGCTAGAGGGGCGACCAGCTAGGAAAAATCAGAATCTCCTTCTAAAAATCTGCAACTTTGAGCAATGGGGCGCCCCAAGCCTAGAAATCCATTTGTCCAATACCCACAAAAAGATCTTCAACCCTCCAAACAGCGTGAGCACAAACGTGAAGCAGCTGGTCTAGGAGAGGTATGGACCAGCAAGAGCACCAAGTCTGAAAGTTCACTCCAAAAGCTCCAATCTGCACTAAAATAACTCAACAATATCCAAACAATACTACAAATTATCAAAGCAATCCATCAACCAAACTTCAATACTGAAAACATCACCAATAAGCCCCAATGAAAGCTCCTAAAATGAAGCAACACCAATCCAGCTAGGGAGTATCTTTCAACTCCAAAACAAGAACGAACCATTGAGGGTTTTCGTCCTCAAGGCCTTGAAGAATTCCAGCATTATGCCTGCAGCACTTCGTTGTCAAATTCTCAACATAACCAAATGAGAGCTCTAAGGGGGTTTTAATAGAAAATAGGGTTCCAGTTTTCAAAAAGCTTTTCCCTCCAAAAGGGATGCCAATCTTAGGAAATGACGTTTCATTTAAATTTTGCTTAATTCCTCCTTTTGGGCATCCAAGCTCAAGCCCCACTTTTTAAAACAACTTTAAGTCCTCATCTGTAATGTCCCAAATTCGAATTGAGGTAGGCCGACATGTTTTGAAATAGTGTTTATTAACACTAAATTACTAAATGAATGAATTAATAAATTCCGATGCTAGCCGGCCCATTTGGTGTTGGCGCCAAATGAATTATTTTAATCTAAATTTAAAATAATTAGATTCGAGGCCGACTTCTTCGAGTTGGTGTATTCTAAGTAGTATTAAAAGGCGTTGCATTTTAGCTTTTCATCATCACAAGTTTGGACGCATCGTTCTGCCTACTACCGTAGGGAACGTAGTTCACTGGCGAGGCACCCAAGATGAGCATAGTTGCACTTCTAGGAAATTCGTGTATTTTCCCATTCATACAATATTGCTTCTGTTGCTCACAGGGTCGAGATTTCTTAGAGGTGAGAAGGGTGTGATTCTTGGATAGCGACTCATCTTCACGGGCGCACATCTTCCATCATTGCCTTCTAGCGAATTAAGGCGACACTTACCTAGAATTGGGCACTCGGACCAAACACGTAGAAGTGATTGGCAGCGTCCAAGCAGAGCCTATCAGCTCTGGACACCACCTTTGCAAGGTGCGATCACCAACTCGAGAGGCCACACACGCAAACGGGATCTCCCAAGCTTAAGCGAATACACATTGGGGTGACACCAGCAATTGATTATTCCTGTTTGACTTGCATCACTCATCTCCCATTCATTCTCCAGGTGTCTGCTTCCTCTCATCCCTAGCACAGCCACTAGTGGATTCCAATTGCGCATCATTAGATCTTCCACGCACGCCGTCCACCATCAACCATCATTTTGTTCCATGCTACATTCAACAATTGGTCACAGGGAGGTAATATTTTCAGGGAGAATCAATATGTAACTACAACAAACTGTGTTCTTTCACCTCTATAATCGATCTCCTGAAGCAAACACAATCTATTGTTTACTCTGCTATGTTTGTAATCGGAGATACCTGTGATGCATCTCTACACATTTCAGTGATTCCTTGTGGCTTAAATTAAATTTACCAGATCTGAGTTTAATTTCTAGCAAGTGCTTGCAGTGTTATTTTTTGGACTCTGCCCTAGGATTTTACAGTGGTATCAGAGCAACGATCCTGCCAACCTGGCTGAAATTTCTTTATACCACTAAGTCAGAGGGATTTAAGAGCGATTGAGAGAGAAAGGAAGAAGCTAGAAGCAAACAATCGGAACACCAGTCAGGGAATTGGAGGCAGTGGTAAGATGGAGGATCAAATCAAAGAGTTCAAGGCTTTCATGGACCAACAAAATCAGACAAATCAAGCATTGATGCAAATCCTGCAAAATCTCAACGTCAGTAACAATAAATCAAGGTCCAACATGACTAAAGAAGGGAATCATGAACACTCAGAAAGGGGAGAGCACAACAGGACATCAAAGGAGTCATCTCACAAACTTTCTCAGCCCAAATTCTTGCCTAGTGTCGAAGCAACACATGAGGAAGAAGAGCATCTCAGCTTCAGCACCATTGTCCAGGACTACATGAAGCTAGATGTTGATGCCCAAGCTGTCCTCCCACTTGGTCAATTCGTCGCAGCTAGGAGAGTTTGGAAGCAATGGGAGACTACGTCCACAGTGAGTGAATAAGGATTTGCAGAACAAGGTTAGCAAGCTTTCTCTTCCAACGTTTGATGGCTCACGGAAAGTGACGGCACACTCATGGATCCAGAAATTAAACACATACTTTTCCCTCAGCCCCATGATGGAAGGAGAAGCTATCAAATTCGTCATACTGCACTTGGAAGGCTTGGCAAATGAATGGTGGCACCATGGTATTGTGACCCAAGGATTCGGGCTTGTGAAGACATATGTTGATTTCAGACAAAAGTTGATGGACCGATTTGATAGGAAAGATCCGAAAGCATTCTTTCAGGAATTCACAAAATTGAAGCAGGTGGTCACCATGGATGATTATGTTTCAAAATTTTAGAGGCTTGTTGTGATGGTACCAAATGTCTCAGACAGAAGGCTCACATTCTTTTTCATTGAAGGTTTACTTGAATCCATTCGAGGCTTGGTGAGATCTTTTGAGCTGGCAACGTTAGAGGAGGCTATACGGAGGGCTTTAAGCCTTGAAAATTCCACTAAGAAGACTAAACCCATGTCCAACAACACACCGGCGGGGCAGCCTAGGAAGCTTTTTCCTAAAACAGATCCTCCACCTAAGAGTTTACCTCCCGGTCCGAGTGACATGTCAAGAAATGAACTACATCGGAAGGGTTTGTGCTACCATTGCGAACAAAAGTGGAATGAGCATCACAAATGTCAAGGGAGAGGCCAAGTCTACTACATTGAGGTAGTCTCAGATGATGAACCAAAAACCGAAGGAGGGGGCAATGAGGAAGACAATATGGGGAAGATCAAGAGGTCTTTGCGGAAGGTGGCCCCACAGAAGGTACTCTTGCCGCACTTTCAGGGACACCACGATACAACTCCCTCCGTATCTGAGGGATTCTTCGAGGGCAGAGAGTGACAATGCTGATAGATAGTGGAGCGACTCATAATTTCATTAGCACAAAGACAGTTGCCAAGTTGTGCTTGGGAGCAGAAGACTTTGAAGGGTTTGACGTGGTAGCTGTTGGAGGAAACATCCTATCTTGCACTAGGCGGATTCAACATATGGAGCTGATCTTAGGACGGCACAAGATGAGGGATGATTTCTATGTTGTTGACATTGGTGACATAGACATAGTGTTAGGGGTTCAGTGGCTTCATTCTTTGGGGGAGTCAACCACCAACTACCAAACCATGGAGCTGAAATTTAAACACAAGGGTAAAGAGGTTGTTCTCAAGGGCCTCTCCAAGAATGGTCCTATGGTAGTTTCAACAAAAAGGATGGAACAATCGTTTCGTAGAGGCGAAGTTGCATGGGCTGCAAAATGCTTGGTCACAGACACTAGTCCATCGAAAGATGAAAGGACCTTTCCCATTGACATTCAAGCTATTCTAAACAAAAGTGCAAGGTGTTTCGAGAGATTCCCGCTGGGTTGCCACTAGATAGGGGATTTCAGCATGTGATAGAGCTTGAAGAAGGCGCCAAACCAGTCATCACTACCCCATCTCGTCATTCGAGGGTGTACAAGGAAGAGATCAAAAAGGCCATTAAAGAGTTGTTGGATATGGGACACATATGGCCAAGCTCAAGCCCTTTTGCCCCATCGGTGGTGTTGGTCAAAAAGAAGGATGGGATACTCAGGATGTGCATCGATTATAGAGCTCTTAATAAGAAGACGATCAAGAACCACTACCCTATTCCCAAGATCGATGAATTGATAGATGAACTACATGGGGTTGTGTACTTTTCCAAAATTGATCTATGATTGGGATATCATCAAATTAGAGTCAGGAATGAGGATGTGCATAAGACAGCTTTCAAGTATCATTATGGGCATTATGAGTTTCTGGTAATGCCATTTGGGTTAACCAATGCCCCCACAACATTCCAATCTTGTATGAATCAGGTATTCATCCTTCAATTGAGGAAGTTTGTGTTGGTTTTCTTTGATGACATCTTGATCTATAGCAAGACATGGGAGGATCATTTGAGGCACATAGAGCAGGTGCTTGAAATTATTGAGAAGAATTCGTTTTATGCCAAGATGTCAAAATGTGAGTTTGGGATGACTGAAATTTTGTACTTGGACCATAAGATCGCGCTCAGGGGGTTAGTGTTGATGAGGAGAAGATCAAGGCGATTCAGGATTGGGCTAGACCCAGGAACTTGACACAGTTGAGGGGATTTGTAAGTCCTTGCAGCTACTATAGAAGGTTCGTGAAGGGTTTCTCCTAGCTTGCAGCACCCTTGACAAATCTTACTAAGAAAGGAGCTTTCACTTGGAGTCCCACAGCACAACAAGCATTTGATAAACTCAAGGAGGTAATGAGTTTGTGTCCTGTTTTAGCTATTCCAAATTTCTCGTCTCCTTTTGTACTTGAATGTGACGCTTCAGGAGAAGGTATTGGAGCAGTATTGATGCAAAATAAGCACCCCATAGCATATGAGAGCAAGAAACTTACAAATTCGGAGAAGGCTTTCTCTATCTATGACAAGGAGATGTTGGCTATCATGCATGCCCTTGCAAAGTTCAGACAATACTTGGTTTCTGCGAGGTTCGTGGTGAAGACGGACCATAACAGCTTGAAGTATTTCCTCAATCAACGTGATTTGAACGATAGACAACAAAAATGGGTAAGCAAACTTCAAGCCTATGATTTCGATATTAAGCATGTGAAGGGTAAGAACAATGTGGTGGCGGATGCACTTTCTAGGAAGCCTTATCTTTGTGCTATTACGATATATCTGCTGATTGGAAGATGGACATTATAGTTGAGTACGCTAGAGATCCATTTGCTAATGATATTTTGGAAGGGAAAGTAATGGATGACAGGTACAAGGTGGTTGAAGATCTCATCCTTCACAAGAATCAGGTGTATCTGATACCTCATTCCAGATCAAGGAGAAGATTGTGAGAGCTTTCCGTGACACTCCTCTCGCTGGCCACCCCGGATTCTATAAGACATACAAGCAAGTAAGGAAACGTTTCTCATCGAAGGGGCTGAAAAATGATATTTTGCAACATGTGAGGGAATGTTTGGTGTGCCAACAAAATAAAACAGAAAAATGTGTTACCAGCTGGTTTGCTGCAACCCTTACCCATCCCGGATCAAAAATGGGAAAGCATATAAATGGACTTCATCATGGGGCTTCCGAAGGTGCAAGGTAAAGATTGAATTTACGTTGTGGTGGATAGGCTCACTAAATATGCTCATTCCTCTGCCATTACTTCAGAATTTAAGGCTCCTCAAGTTGTAGATCTATTTTTTAGAGAGGTATTTAGACTCTAAGGGTTACCAAGAAACATTGTGAGTGACAGAGATAATAGGTTCATCAGCTGGTTTTGGCAAGAACTCTTTCGTCTGGCTCACATTGAGCTGAAAGCCAGCACAAGCTATCACCCCCAAACGGATGGACAAACGGAGATCGTGAATAAATGGATTGAAGGGTACTTGAGGAATTATGTCACAAGGCAGCAATCAGCTTGGGAGAAATGGCTACATCTAGGAGAGTTCTACTACAACACCACACATCATATGTCCATTGGAATGTCCCCTTTCAAAGCACTTTATGGTTATGAGGCTACTACTTTCATAAATTTGATTCTTGCAGACAGTAAAGTTTTGAGTGCTAGAAACATGATGCAGCAGAATGTGGACATCATGAACTCCTTGAAAGAAAACCTGCAACGTGCCCAAAATCAGCAGAAGTTATACGCAAATCAGCGAAGTACTGAGAGGGTCTTTGAGGTTAACGATATGGTATATTTGAGATTGTAGCCATACAGACAGTCATCCCTCAAGGGAAACAGAACGGAAAAGTTGAAACCCAGATTTTATGGGCCATTCAGGATCACAAAGAAGATTGGAGAGGTTGCATATGAGCTTGAGTTACCTCCAGGGAGCAGAATTCATAATATTTTTGATGTGTCATGCTTGAAGAAGGCGTTGGGACATTAGATCACACCATTGATGGAGTTGCCACCACTTGATGATGAAGGCAAACTAATTCTTGAGCCTAAGACAGTTTTAGATGTAAGATAAAAGCGGTTGAGAAACAAGGTCATTCCGGAGTACTTGGTGAAATGGAAGAATCTACCTGCGGAAGATTCTACCTAGGAAGGAGTGGAGATTTTTGAGCTTCCTAACCTGAGGGACAAGCAACAAAATGGAGGCGGGGACTATAATGTCCCAAATTCGAATTGAAGCAGGCCGACATGTTTTGAAATAGTGTTCATTAACACTAAATTAGTAAATTAATAAATTTTTATGTTGGGCGGTCCATTTGGTGTTGGCGCCAGATGAATTATTTTAATCTGAATTTAAAATAATTAGACTTCAGGGTGACTTCCTTGAGTTGGCGTATTCTAAGTAGTATTAATAGGCATTGCATTTTAGCTTTTCATCATCACGAGTTTGGACGCATTGTTCTACCTACTACCGCAGGGGATGTCATTCACTGGCAAGGCACCCAGGGTGAGTGTAGCTGCACTTCCGGGAAATTCATGTATTTACTCATTCATACAATATTGCTTTCGTTGCTCACAAGGTCGAGATTACTTACAGGTGAGAAGGGTGCGATTTCTGGACAGCTACTCATCTTCACGGGTGCATCTTCCATCATTGCCTTCTAGCGAATTAAGGCAACACTCACCTGGAATTGGGCACTCGGGCTAGACACGCAAAAGCGATTGGCAGCGTCCAGGATAGGCTCTAGACGCCACCTTTGCAAGGTGCGATCACCAACTCGAGAGGCCACACACGCAAACGGGATCTCCTAGGCTTAAGCGAATACACATTGGAGTGAAACCAGCAATTGATTATTCCTGCTTGACTTGCATCACTCGTCCACCATTCATTCTCCAGGTGTCTGCTTCCTCTCATCCCTCGCGCAGACTCTAGTGGATTCCAATTGCGCATCATTAGATCTTCCGTGCACACCATCCACCATCAACCATCATTCCGTTCCATCCTACATTTAGCACTAGGTCGCGGGGAGGTAATATTTCCAGGGAGAATCGATATGTAACTACAACAAACTATGTTCTTTCACCTCTGTAATCAATCTCCTAAAGCAAACACAATTTGTTGTTTACTCTACTATGTTTGTAATCGGAGATACCTATGGTGCATCTCTATACATTTTAGTGATTCCTTGTGGCTTAAATTAAATTACCGGATCTGAGTTTAGTTTCTAGCAAGTGCTTGCAGTGTTATTTTTTGGATTCTACCCTAGGATTTTACATCGTCCTTAGGTGTGGGGTACAAAGGTGAGCTTTAAACTTAAGTTATATTTGGCATTTTGAACTTAATAACTTTATAACTTAACTTGCAATATTAGCCTTTTTTTAGACTCCATGGATGGTGGAAGCACTCAACTGCCAAAAATGACAAGACTCAACAACTGAAACTGCCACCACTGCCAAAAATAGAAACCCCACATTGAGTTGCTGCCAAGACCACTGTCAAAAATAGCATTTAATAAAAATAGCATTTTGCTAAAAATAGTAATTGTGTACAAACACCAAACTAGCCCTAACTGAGATGGAATTGTGACTTACTAAAAATAGTAAGTGTTAAAAATAGACATTGCTAAAATAGCAGTTACTGCTCACCAAGGATCTCAAAAAACCCAAAAAACACTCTGGCAATCCATTGCAATTACCCCCAGAAATGCTGACAAGAATCCTCCAAGAATCTTGGAATCCCTTGAAACGATTCCGAATAGCCTACGGGACTTCAGAAATAGGCTAATGGTCATTGAAAAGCTTAGGGCTTAAAAGGGGACATTATAATGGATTCCATGGTGGAGAAAATAAGAGCAATAATTAAAGCCAAGGAACATGACCCAACGGAAGCATTTTTCAAAATTGTGCAAAAGATTATCGTTGACTAGTGGAACAAGATGACCACCCCCTTACATCTCTTAGCATTTTCTTTGTCACCAAAGTATTATAGCAAAGAGGTACTTTCATTGCCAACAAGGATACCACCATATAGGGATGGGGAGGTTGTTGCTGGCTACAAGGCTGCATTTAGAAAGCCATTTTCAGCTGAAGATATCCAAAGAAATTGTCTTGAGCATGTTTGGCCAATTCATATCTTCAAAAAGTCATGATGTTTCTGCTCTTCTAGGCAAATATAGGAAAAGAGTTGATGAGTCGTGGTATCTACATGGTCAAGGCTCCATTTACTTTCAACCTCTTGCAATTAAAATACCCTCCCTAGTATGTACCTTTTTATTTTTATTTTTCTCATTTTTTATTCTATGCTGTTATGCTATATATTATATTTTTATTTCATAATTTATGTTTAAACTTTTGATTTTATAAAATTAAATACTAAATGTTGCATGCAAACTCAATAAGTTGCAAGTTCTTCAGCTGAGCAGAATACGAGTACATGCTCCTTCATCCACTTGATCAAGCGGAACTGTTTGGGTGCAAAAAAAGAAGATGATTTGATCTATATACACTCCAACCTTTGTCTCTAGTCACATAAGAAACCTAAAGACAATGAGGGTGTGACAAAGAATTGGGATCTAACCCTTGAGTGTGTTGATTTAGATGCTACAATTGCACAGCTTGCCGAAGTCTCTATAGATGAAGCAGCTTCTGCACTTGACACAGCTAGTGGGAGTGGTAATCCAGTTGATTGTGGTTCAAATGAAATTGAACCAAGTGTTGACCTTGATGCTTTGATGAAGATGAACATGAAGACTAATAAATATTGATTGTAATTTGAATTTCAATTGTGTAATGACATTTTGAGACTCTAGTATTTTCATTTTTGCAAATTATGAATATGAGGTATTTAAATATTCTATTTATCGACAATTATGAATATCATTGTTCTTATAATTAAATTTATAATTGTGAACATGTTATATATATATCCGTACCCATACCCAAAGAAAAAAATTGCAGTACCATTGTATCGGGTTCCAATACCCGTACCCGAACCAATAACTTAGGTTTGGGTCAATCAATTAAAGCAATTGTGATTTTTCTGCCAAGTTGAACAAAACATCATATCTTATGATGGCCCTTTTGCAAATTTTGATAGTGATGCCACAATATATACATGATGGAGTGTTTATAACAAGGAAAATCATAAACAAATATTATACTCACCATTAAAAGTAGCATTGGGTGCTACTGAGAAGGTGTGACAATATTTTAGTAATATTAATAATTGAATCCTCATAAAGCCTAGTTGGCATGACCAAGTGGTAAATATGGAGAGTTGCCACAATGAAGGCACAGGGTCAATGCCCACCAAGAACTACTGGGCACTTAAAATGTGCTAATACGGTGAAAATGTGCACACTATGTGTGCCTAGGGATTCTGCTCTCGTTGATGTCTCATGAGCTGACAAGCCAATAAACCTCAAAAAAAAAATTGAATCCCCATAACCACCAAGATATTTTGAAAAGGGAAGGAACATAAGATGGGAGAAAATTACCTTCTTGTGACCTGTTCTTCTAAATATTATTTAAAGGAAAATATTACTCAGTTTCTACAAAGGCAAAATGGAAGGAAAAAAATAAAATGATAAAATAAAGTATACTTTATCCCCTTCCAAAAAAATCTACATTGTTATGAAAGTGCTTCAATGAAAAGCAACTATAAAACTGTATTTAGTAAATATAATGCTATATTCTTCATATTCTGTTAGTGCTTGTATTCTCACAGATAAGAACATGCGTGTGAATCTATTTTAGTTTTAAAACAATCCAACCAATATGTAAAAGAAGTACAAATATTTCTCAAGGAAGATGAATGAAATGAAAACCAAATGATAGCAATGGTATTTATGTCACTTTCCAATATGCCTTAGAAATGTTGGCCGACATTGACAAATTACACAGCTTTCAAACTCCCGATTTCTGATTGAAGTTGAAATCCAAATTCATCTCTTAAGCAAGACAATGCTGAAATATACTTAAACGCCGTTTGAATTCAGAAACAAAAACTTCTCAAAGCTATTAATTAATCTAAATAGTCACACTAACCCAGCCAAAACGCTTAAGAATCCTTGTGATCCAAGAGGATGAAATGCCTTAAGAGCCATGCACATTCCTGCAACAGACAAATGTTATTAATTCAAAGAACTATTTTAATTGCTGCAGCTTGGCAATTTCAAATGCCATTCCAAAAAGAGATGCCCTAACATGGCATGCCTCTAATATGCATAGGAGTGGAATAGTAAATTGCAGAGCCAAAATGGAAAAAGTACAAGAAATAACATAGATTGCAATATTAAAACTAAGAATGTTCTCAAACTAATATCAATCTTGGATTCTAGAAATAAGGAAAATTCATTAAATTGAACTCGATTCAAATTTTTCCCATCCCACACATCACCAATGATATATATGTCAACAATTAAACCTCCAACATATCCATATATTGTTTCAATCATACTTTACATTTCCAACTCAGTTGAAGGCCTCCCACAGGTTAAAACTGGTCAATAAGGAGGATCCATATTGGATAATGAAAATTAATAAGGTTCAGCTCACAACTAATCCCAATTCACTGGTCAAATTGACTAAGCATGTAAATTGAAACTTTTCCAGTACTCCTAGCATGGAAATTCGGCAGAGAATAAGTGTTTGTAGAATCCATGGAAGCATAACAGAGGTTCAAAGTGGTTCAGGTGTGATCTGGACACCCAGGGAACAGCCAAGAGGCAGTTGTGGAAGTAGAACACCTAATGCGTTTAGTTGCAGCTGAACTCATCATGCAAATTCATGTAGTGTTCAATTCATCCTGCAGAGAGTACAGCATTGTGATCTATTTCATTCAAACCAGAACTGTACAGGAAAGCGAAAAATAGAAGATTCCTTATGACCCAAAGAATCTCAAGCATTTAGAATTCCATCTTTTCAGAGACTTATGCTACCTGGACTCTCGGTACAGTTCATTCAATGAGCTTGTATATATGTTTTCCCTTTGAGGGCTATGTAATTCTTCTTTATTGAGTGTTTTGGTAGTTGTAGCACATAAGCATAGTAAAGGAGAGTGTGCTAAACAACTTGCAAAGCATCACAAGCTTCAAGGACACAGTTGATATGTTGTCAGGCTTCTTGGAGACCATGAAACGCCAAATGGAATTATAAAGTTGCAAGAGTTAGTGGCAAGAAAAGGTTATAGTCTGTACTCTTCTAAAGTTTAAGAAATCAAAATCACTTAAGTTGTTTTCTGACAAGATAAGATTTGTATGGGCAAGTTAACTATGGAAAATCTATGCTAATTATGGATCAGATTGATAAGAGAGCAACTTGTGCTCTTTGGTTTATGTAGTTTTGACAAAATATGACAAGTTTTGTAGATTGATGCTTGTGACTAAAATAAGCAAAACAAAAGGGGAATGCAAATAGGTCCGTTGCAATAGGAGGAATTCACAATGAAGTTAAATAACGAAGTGAGAAGCACGGCTTGTGGAGAAAAAAGAAGTGCCCCAAGATGATGGACAAAGATTTACCAAATTTGAAGAGGACATTGCCAACAGTTCCTGTTGATGTTATAGCAGTGGGAGATATCTTTCTCTCAAATTTAAAAATGATGGATAAATAATACCAAGGCAAGTCGGACTTGCTATATATAATATTTTTATGAAGAGTCACCTTGTTTCTTAAAAGAGGCTAACCCAAATGAAGAGTCACCTAATTTTGTATAAATACAAGGTGATGATCATTCATTTGATCATCAAGTTCATTCATCATAATTCGCATTCCTAGAAGAAGTTCATACTTGAGCAGCAGATCATCATCTTGTAGCAGCAGATCATCATTTTGTAGCAGCAGACCGATTTCAAGGAGAAACAAATTCATTTGTATCTTTGCATCTAGGAGAGGTGCTATTATTCATTGTATCAAATTCGGCATTGTGTTGGGCCTGAGTTGTAAGCAGATTTCTGCTCTTATTCCTTCAATATATAAGAGATATATTTGCTGGCTTTTTTCTCCCTCGAGTAGGAGGGTTTTCCCAGGGTATCTTGTTGTGTTCATTGTCTTATGTGTTGCATTTTCTGATTGCCTTCATTTCTGATCCTAAATATAACATGGTATCAGAGCGGGTCTAAGAAAAGATCAAATCAGATTTGTGTAAGCAGTTAAGTCAATTTTTCATCTAGGGCAGATCTTGAAGTATCGCAGATCTAAGGTTCAAATTATTTCTGACCGAAGGGCAGATCTTTGAAGGTGAATTTGTGCAGAAAAAGAAGATGGTGAGCGGTGTCAAGTTAGAAGATAGGCTTGATGGAGCTTCAAACTTCAACTCTTGGAAACCCAGGGTACTCATTGCATTAGAGGAGAATGATCTTCTTGATTTCGTGGAAATTTATATGCCCAAGCCTTTCAATGTTACTGAGAAAATCAAGCGGAAGAAACATGGCACGAAGGCTAGAAAGATCACGATAGACTCTGTGATGAATCACCTAGTACCGATCATCTCCAAGTTGAAGACAGCTAAATAAATGTTCGATACTCTAAAAGGATTGTATGAGATCAACAACACCAGCAAAGCACTTGCTTTGAGACAACAACTTCACCATGTAAAAATGGCTAAAGAAGATTCAGTCATCTCATTCTTTACGAAGATCGCTGATATGAGAGATCAGTTGAGCACTATTGGGGATATAATTGCAGACAGAGATCTTGTTATGTTGGCACGAAATGGTCTTCCTCAATCTTCGGAACCCTTTATTCAGAGCATTAGTGGGAGATCCAAGTTGCCCAAGTTTGATCGTCTTCGAACTGATTGTATTCAAGAAGAGTCCAGGTTGGCAGCAAGAGGAATTGGGCAAAACTATCATAATGTAGAAAATCAAGTTCTTGCTACACATACTTCTAGAGATAGAGGCAACGGAAGAAAGAGGAATAGAGACAAAGAATCAGATTTTGCCCCAAAACTGAAGAAGAAGAAGGATTTCTCTCACATTCAATGTTTCAAGAGTGACAAGTACGGTCACTTTGCTCGAGATTGCAAATTAAGGTCTACACAACATGTTTCTACTGCGGAAATTGACATAGGGACATCTCAAAAGGAGCCTAGCTCTAAAGTTGATTCAGAAGTTTTCTTATTCTAAAGTCTGTAGTCGGCCATGAGTCGATGTATGTAGTTGGCTGTGAGTCAATGTAGTCGACCGAGAGTGTACTTGGTCGGTTGTGAGCCATAAGTAAATAATACATTAGTTAATATTAATAATCCATCTACTTATATTATGTACAGGTCATGTTAGTTAGTTGTCTCAAGAACAGTTTCCGATGAAGTAATTAGTTATAATGAAGGGACGCGACGGTTGGTACCTTAACCATCGCCAACGTACTATATGTACTTGAGTCATGTAGTCGGGAAAGAGGATGGTTCTATTATGCTATGATATGTTCTATCTAGAGACATTATGATGTAATTGCCGAATACTAAATAAAGCAATATATCTATGCTCTGTGCAATTGTCATATGATTATTATATGATGTCAATGTTATTTTATATTTCCGTTTACTCTGTACGTCATTGTACCCGTAGCGAGTAAACATTTGGCATTGTTGCCTAAGTGAATCCAGTAACCACCCAGACAAGAGAATGGCATTGTGATGGGACAGTCGACCGAAGGGCCGGTACAAGCAAACGAGGATCGTGAAGACGCTCTGACGGAACACCTTGCAGTCTGTGGGAAATCTCGTTAAAAGACAACGTACGAAGTGAGGCTCTCAGGCAAGAGATCCCTCAAGCGGTCATTTGGGATAGATTGCGCGTCAACGAAGAGGTCGACCATCTTCTTACCAGACTGCCAAGATTGATAGCACGCCACTACATTATCTTACAGGATCTTCAGGCGGAAGAGGATCAAAAACGCCGAAGGCAGCAAATCTTGCAGCGGTACGAAGAACGAACCAAATGGGAAGAGGAGGAACGAGACACTAGCCGGAGACGTACCCAAGGCAACCCACAATGATCCCGTGAAAGACCTGTAATGCTCGTACGGCCGAACAAGGACAAGAACCGAATACCATTCGGGCATGAAGCGGAGGAGGAAAGAATTCGACGATCATTGAGAGTACACGAGCAAGAAAACCAGCGGCAAAGATTAAGTAGAGCACATCACAGTTTTGTGGAAGGGAGGGATGAGAAACCCTTCATCACCCCGTACGTAGAAAAATATAAAAACCGAGAAAATGAAAAATGAATTGAACAGAGAACTTGAGAATAGCATCCAACGCATTCAGGAGTTGTCCATATCGGACGACGACGAAGGGCTAAGGACAGGGAGATCTGAGCCCAAGACCCCTTGGCAAAGGGAGCACCGGAGTGGGACCCAGGAAACTCAAGGTATAGAGGACGCTAACGGAGGACGGGAAAGTGAAACGTACGTGGCCGAGAGTGCAAATGACGCACCGAAACGTAACAAGGAAACCGGTCCAGTCGGGTCCAATATACAAAGAGGACAGCAGGGAAGGATGGTGACTCCAGAATGGCAAAAGCTGCTGAAGTTTACGGGGAATGGGTCAGAGGATCCAGTTCGACATTGCAAAACATGCGAGACAATCTAGATAGCAAGTGGAGAAAATGACCTAGATCATTGGTTGAAAGCCTTTCCGGCGACACTCAGAGATAGTGCCATCGAGTGGTACTCAGAGTTGGACCAAGCACAGAAAGCTACATGGAGATTACTCAAGAAGGCCTTTCAAGACGAATTCAAACTCCTGAGGGATGACAGTGAGATTGTAGCAGAAATCTACAGTACGAAGCAGGGAAAACACGAGAATGTGCGCACATACAATCGGCGACTGAAAGACTTGTTGGGAAAATTGGAGGTTCAACCGGCTGATGGGCTAAAGAAGCGATGGTTCAATGAAGGCTTGCTTCCGTCGCTAAGGAAGAAGATGAAAGTCGTGCCTCCGTCGTCGTACGCTGAAGCATACAATTGGGCGATGGATATAGAAAGTGAAAACAAAACATCCTCCCGAGGGAAAAAGAAGACGGACAACAAGGAGAGTGCGGACGACAGTGACGATGAATCCAAGACCGTACAAGCACTCAGGAAAGATATGATGCGAATGATGAAAGAATTGAAGGCCGACAAAGAGAGTACGAGGGAAGCACGAGAACTATGGTGTATAGATTGCAATGGGGAAGGTCACAGGAAAGCGAACTATCCGAAGAAGTTATTTTGCGATATCTGCCAAGTGATGGCACATTCCGTCAAGGAATGTCCATACAATTTAAAAGCCAAAAGTGCACAAGTACTCTTCGCTCAAGGAGAACCGTCGACACCGCCGAACACACCACCGAAGCCCCAGTACAATAGCAATGCATCCCCTGGAGGTTACCAGAGCAACAGGAGTTCGAGGAACAGAATACAGTACGACGGTAAAGGACGACCCATGATCCAATGCCGAAAGTGCAACGAATGGGGTCACTTTGCCAAGGATTGCCAGAACGGCCAACGTTCGAGAGGAAGATTGTGTAAGTGGTGTGGACCAAGCGACCATGAAGATAGTGAATGCCCCAAGCAAAAGGGTATCGATATCCTGGAAGTAGAAGAACCAGAGGTACTGGCGATCACCAAAGCGCAAGCAAAGAAGACAACCTACCCAGATCCACGTACGGAAAAACAAAGGATGAAGGAAGCAAAAGTTGAAGTGGAACTGGCGATGGCTAAGGAAAACAAAATATCTAGAGAAGCTAGAGACCTCTCGGTGGTCGGAGGCGGAAACCAACATCGTACGGCAGGTACTGCAGACCACCATACCGATCAAAGTAACTGACCTTCTCCAGATGTTGCCGAAGTTGGGACTGGCAATGACAAACGTCCTTGGGGATGTCAAGCAATCGCGAGCAGAGGACCGAAGGCAAGAATTGGTACCAGATTCACCACTGTACGGTGAACAAACCATTGACCCCATAGTACTCACGCCGAACATCGGGAAGATACCGGCGATTGTGCAGACGAAGATGGGAGGGAATATCTTGACAAATACTATCGTCGACAAAGGATCGGGAGTCAACATACTGCCCAAAGACACATGGAAAAGCCTCGGGAAGCCTACACTCTGGCCACCGACATTCCAACTCATCGATATCGATCAACATGGTATCAAGCCGTTGGGAACGCTAATGGCGCAAAAGGTGATTATCGGGACACAATAGTTTTTGCTAAATTTTGTCGTCATCCCATTGCAAAGGAAGGCGTACGATGCATTGCTTGGACAAGGGTGGTTAGTGGCAGCCAAGGCGAATCATAATTGGAAAAGAAATACACTATCCATAGAGAATGACGGGAGGAAGTACATGAGAATGACGGGAGGAAGTACGTGATCCACTTGAAGAATCAGGCTGTCAATGAAGAACTGGCATCTTCTGAATCAGAATCCGACGGGGCAGAGTTGGACATGGACGAAGATAGGAAAGCAATGGAACCTAACGAGGAGGGTGTACTTGAAATCGAGAGTTGCTCGGAAGACGAGACAAGTTCATTGAATGGCTTATTTCGTTGGCAGATGGAAGGCTATGAAGTGTTCCATCGAGAGTGTAACATGCTACAGATCAGGGAAATCAAGGAAGAAGAGAACGACGCGTTTAGCTAGACACTTTTGGTCGAGTACGAAAAGTACAAAGAAAGAATATTAGAACTGGACGATACGCCAGCCCACAAATCCGAACAGGTATGAGATAGAAAAATTGTGTTGGAGCCAAACAATGGAAAAAATAAAGTAGAGGAATTAGAAAATGTTAAAAATGAAGAGAGAAAAAAGAGACGGAGGAGAGAGAAAAGAGACAGAGAGAAAAAAGAGATGGAGAAGAAGAAGAAAATAAGAAAAGAAGATAGAAAAGATGAACAAAATGAAAAGCAAAAAATGAAGCGAGAGGAGAGAGAAAATAAAAATAAGGTGAAAGGGAAATTAAAAGAATTCAAAATAAAAGGTTGGGCCACAAGGAGCGTACGACATAAAGAGCAGAGGGAAAGATTGGCGAAAAGAGAGAAACCTTGGCAAAGAAAGTTGAAGCTTGAACCATACAACGTATGGCCTGAGGAAGAGGGTATGAGAGCTGATTCGTACATCGTACAACTTGAGGAGGGAACCAGAGAAGGAGAAGAATGTGTACGACTGGGCAAAAATCATGGAGAGAATGTCGTACGCCCTAGCAAAGCAGTAGGTGAGCATGTATGACATCAAAAAGGAGGAGGAGAGCACGTCGTACGGTCTGGCACTGTACGACCTGGCAAGAAGACAGGAGAGCATGTCGTACGCCCTAGTAAAGAAACAAGTGAGCACATACAGGTTCACAGAGGAGAAGAAGATCACAATGTACGGCTTGGCAAGAAGAAAGGAGAGTACGTCGTACGGTCTGGCAGAAGACTAGACAGACACACCGTACAACCTGGCAAGGGGAGGAAGAACCACGCCGTACGACCTAGCAGGAGGTAGTCTGTAGGACCTAGCAAAAGAGAGGAGTTTGTACTCGTACGACTTGGCAGTAGACAGTCCGTACGACCTAGCAGAAGAGAGGAGTTTGTACCTGTACGACCTAGGAGAAGAGAGGAGTTCATACCCGTACGACCTTGCAGCAGGCAATCCGTACGACCTAGCAGAAGAGAGTTTATACTCATACGACCTGGCGGTAGGCAGTCCATACGACCTAGTACAAGAGAGGAGTTCATACCCGTACGACCTACCAGCAGGCAGTCCGTACGACCTAGCAGAAGAGAGGAGTTTGTACGACCTGACAATAGAAAGCACTTCGTACGACCAAGCAAGGAGGAAGTCGTGCGCTTTGAGGAGGCCGTATGCCCAAGCAAAGAGGAAGTTGTACGCTTGCATCAAGGGAAGGTCATACAGGTGGATCAAAAGAAGGTCGTACGATTGAAACAAAAGGTTGTACGCTTTAAACAAGATGTACGCATAAGGAAGGAGGTCGTACACACAATGGAGGAGGAGACCGTACATGTCAAAAAGACCGTACCAAATATCGAAGTTAGTAAAAGATAGGTCGTACCAAGCATCAACCTCGAGAAAGTAAAGTTTAAGAAAAACAATGCAAAATCTGTATTTTCCAGCTTCATCAGCACTATTCGGAACTTGTGGAAGAGTCATGAAGATGAGGCGTGCGATGCAGTTTCGAGTGGCTGCCCCCGAACCTCGTGAGGGGCGCTGCCCCTCGACCCCGCTGGGGGCTCTGCCCCTAGACCCCTGCAAGGGGCTCTGCACCTTGAACCTGCCGGGAGCGTTGCCCGCAGACCCCCATCAGATTTATTGGAATTGCCAAATTGCAATGCCACCAGCCATCATAGTACAGGAGAAGTTGGCTACCAAGCAGACGAGAGTTGTAGCTCTCGAGGAGAAGTTGGCGAAGAGAGATGGAGTATTGGGTGAGAGTGACAATCAGTTGGCAAAGAAGGATCAGTTGGCATTCTTGGGTTTTAGTCGTTTGGAAGACGACTACTTCGTGGGGGGAATGATGTAGTTGGCCATGAGTCGATGTATGTAGTCGGTCGTGAGTCGATGTAGTCGACCGAGAGTGTACTTGGTCGGTTGTGAGCCATAAGTAAATAAGACATTAGTTAATATTAATAATCCATGTACTTATGTTATGTACAGGTCATGTTAGTTAGTTGTCTCGGGAACAGTTCCTGATGAAGTAATTAGTTACAATGAAGGTACACAACGGTTGGTACCTTAACCACCGCCAGCGTACTATATGTACTTGAGTCATGTAGTCGGGAAAGAGGATAGTTCTATTATGGTATGCTATATTCTGTCTGAAGACATTATGATGTAATTGCCGAATACTGAATAAAGCAATATATCTATGTTTTGTGCAATTGCCATGTGATTATTATATGCTGTCAATGTTATTTTATATTTCCGTTTACTCTGTACATCATTGTACCCGTAGCGAGTAAACAAAGTCGATCAATTTCTTCGAAGAGGAGGAAATGACATTCAGAGGGAGTCAAATTCAAAGAATTCAAGGTACGATTTAAGAGCTTGTCCAGGAAAAAGATTAAGGTTCTAAGATAGGTCAATGGAGGGGAGTTCACTTCCAGAGGATTTCTTTGAAATCTCTAAGGCAGGGATCAAGAGGGAGTTATGTGACTCACTAAGAAGAAGTGAAGGTTGCAGTGTTGCAAGGCCAAGTGCAAAATCCTTGGAAGACCTCTTCAGCAGTTGACAACAAAATTGCACAAGACAATTAATCTGGATTTGACATTGGTAGCTCCGCAAACCTATTTAGAATAGGGTGATCTAGGACGAGGTCGAGGAGGATAGTCCTGGACTCAACCAAGTCAATAGTGCCGAAAGTGTGTATTGGAAATTGCTCCTCTAAGGCAAGCATTGCAGACAATCTTTGATGAGGAGGTCAGGAGGTTGATGCAAGTACTTGGAGCTCCAAAGGGAGTCACATCATCATGAAGATTTGTTGTAGCATGTATTTCTCCGAGATGGAGAAATATGAGGTGAAAGCCCTTGTAGCGTATATTTCTCCGAGAAAGAGAAGTAGGAGGTGAAAGCCCTTGTAGCGTATATTTTTCCGAGAAGGAGAAATATGAGGTCAAAGCCCTTGTAGCGTATATTTCTCTGAGACGGAGAAGTATGAGGTGAAAGCCCTTGTAGCGTATATTTCTCTAAGACGGAGAAATGTGAGGTGAAAGCCCTTGTAGTGTATATTTCTTTGAGACGCAGAAATATGAGGTGTGAGCCCTTGTTCATCTCTGTCACTGAGATGAGATGTCATGTTGAGAGACTCCACGACGACAACACGTTGAGAGACTCTGTGATGAACCCTTGTACTTGTGTTTCTTTCCACACATGGGAGTAGCCATGGTGGACGTCATGTTGAGAGACTCCATGACGACATCACGTTGAGAGACTTTGTGATGAACCTTTGAGTTTTCCACAAATGGGTGTAGCTATTGTGGGCGTCATGTTGAGAGACTCCATGACGTGGATATCTGGAAAGATACCTCCCTAGCTAAGAGGGAGTGTTGATGTTATAGCAATGGGAGATATCTTTCTCTCAAATTTAAAAATGATGGATAAATAATACCAAGGCAAGTCGGACTTGCTCTATATAATAATTTTATGAAGAGTCACCTTATTTCTTAAAAGAGGCCAACCCAAATGAAGAGTCACCTAGTTTTTTATAAATACAAGGTGATGATAATTCATTTGATCATCAAGTTCATTCATCATAATCCACGTTCCTAGAAGAAGTTCATACTTGAGCAGCAGATCATCATCTTGTAGCAGCAGATCATCATTTTGTAGCAGCAGACCGATTTCAAGGAGAAACATATTCATTTGTATCTTTGCATCTAGGAGAGGTGCTATTATTCATTGTATCAAATTCGGCATTGTGTGGGGCCTGAGTTGTAAGCAGATTTCTGCTCTTATTCCTTCAATATATAAGAGATATATTTGCTGGCTTTTTTCTCCCTCGAGTAGGAGGGTTTTCCCAGGGTATCTTGTTGTGTTAATTGTCTGATGTGTTGCATTTTCTGATTGCCTTCATTTCTGATCCTAAATCTAACAGTTCCAACTCCCAAGGGATGGTTAATAGGTCAGAGAAGATGATATAGAATCTCATGGGGAAGCTATACTTTCCATGCAAGTTCTCAAAACAAATGAGGACCTGAGCAAAGAGCACCCTAACACTCATGAGAAAGAGCTTCCCTGTGCCAACTAAGCACCCTTCAACCCAATTGCCATTCACTATGAAGTCAAGACAAAATGTATCCATATGAAGGTGAAGTAAACACTGAAAATCTTGGCCAACTGTTAGATCCAACTTGACAAATACTTTAATTTGCAAGGAAGGCTAGTTGTATGTAATCATTCATTGTGCTCTGAATAATGGAAACTTCAATGTTCTGTGTATTATGTGTTCAGTTATTGTGTTGCATACATTTTGTAATGAAGATCTAAAGTTTAACCTCCATGACAAGAAAAGCATTGGGTCCCTAAACCATAATGCACCTCAGGTGAGACTACCCTTCAGGGCTGTTGCCATCCACAAACTCATGCGAGAGTATACAGTGTGTGACCAGTAAAGTTGAAGTTAACATAGAGGGTACAAGTGGACAATAGGTACTCAATATATGATATTTAAGGTTATCATCCCCCACATAGTAAGTCAAAATTCTTGAGGTAGTTAGATAGGAAGATAACAGAGGTTCACGTAAGAATTGTCTCTATTGTCTTCTTTGCACCCTCCAATTTTGGTATTGTTGCAAATAATACTTTGAAGTCTATAGAACTATCAAGATTTTTCATGCTCCATACGAAGAATTTGAGTTTCTACAAAACAACTTATGGAACATTTGTTACAATAGGAATGGAGAATGATGATCTTGAAATTGTCATATGTGGTGTGAAAGGCAACACTTGTCATGATCCTACCAATGATGATGTTCTAAGAGTTTGAATGGTGGAGACTAATGGAAAGGTTGTAGAAGAGGAAGTGAGATGACAATTGCTGCTAGAAGATGTGGTGGAGCTATAGGAAGTGACCACAAGTGACTTTGTAGTCAAGGTCACAGAGGAGGATGAGGTAAATGCACTGGAAACAGCATGAACAACTAAAGGTGAAATGGAAGATGATCTCATAGTGGAGACAATTGTGGAGATGATTGGTGCAACTAAAGCAAAAGGGGAAGTAAGATTTGTTTCTGTAGGGGGATGAAAGACACAAAGGAGTGAAGTGGAGAGGACACAAAGCTAGCAATAGTAATAGGGTTGGATGAAAAAATCTTTTTGAGAGGAAAGGTAGGGTGTTCAAATGTAAACTTTGCCTTTTTCTGCTCAAAATCTCATGTAGCTCCTTAAATGTTCCTCTTCTTTCCAATGATTGACTTTTAAGGGATGATTTAGGACAGATTGGTATTGGGGCTCAAGGGGGCACGGACCTAATAGAAACAAATGTCTGCAATGAGAAGATTAAATCTGTCTTGTTTATATTACTGGCCTAATTCATATAGATTGCAGCCATTTCTCTCCTTGATGCCACACTCCCTATTGTATCCCTAAATCTCTGCTAGAATATACTTGGTTTTGCATCAAGACAAACCATTTTGTATAAGCTTGACGAGCTTTGGGTTTGTAGTGGGGACCACATCTTGGAGAGCTACACCTTCATTAGCCTCATAATTGAATGAATCATGGTTTTCTTCCAAGGCATCACTAGGGAAATATTTATTCCAACTCTCCAATGATTTTCCATCTTCACACACCACCAACATCGAGTTCAACTTTATTTTTTCCACAATCATGTCTCATTTCAATCCAAGCCTTGATCTTGTAACTTGTTAGATAGCTTTTTTCCTGATATTGTTTTAGATATTGCATGAACTTTCACAGAATACTATGCTTTGAATCCTCCTTGGCTAGTTTCTTGAAGACATTACTACATGTGATTCACTCAACCGTAACAAAAATTTCACTATGTTTTTGTCTGAGGACAAGGGTTTTAGGAAAATCTTCATTGGAGAGCAACAATTCTTCATTGAATTTGTGATTGTGAGGGTGTGAGATACCAGTTGAATGATTGCCATTGTGGGAGCTTCATCCAGAAGTTCATCTGTGCTTACATCTGAGTTATTCTATTCAGTTTTACCTGTTTTCAATAAGGAAGAGGGCTTCTTTCATCTGGACGCCATCTTCATCAGTTTCTCAACTTTCAATAAAGAAACTTCAACATCTTTCGGAGGTCGTACACTTGCATTAGGAGGTGTGCTTCATCTGGAAAGGGCGTGTGAAGGAGAAAGCCAAAACGTCTTGCTTTTGGGTCATTTCTTGACTCCTTTGTGGGTGCCTATACCTCTCAACAGCTTTTCTCCAATTTCTGTGTTGAAGAAACCAGATCCAAGACCTAGGCGTTGATATTATTCAGTTTCTGCACATCTTGCCTGGCATGCACTGTACTTTCTTATTTAATTATTTTTTAGCTTTCCGGGTACGTTTTGTATGTATTGCCAGATCTTAATTAATATTGCAGTTGCTCAAGAAATTCTTGTATTTCTATATTATTTGCATATTTATGCTTGGCACCCCTTCTACTTATGTCTAGAATTCTTCTTAAAATCAATCAAAACATAAAAAGATAAGCAGAAAACTATAGGGCTTGAATTGGAGCAAATTGGGCTCTTCACAGTGGTATCAAAGCTGTAATCCTGCCAGCCTAGAGGGTTTAATATACACATGCGGCCTTATCAGGAGAGATATAACAGGTATTATTCACGCAAGAGGCCTCGTGGTCAAAGAAATCCATTTGAGGATTTTAATTTTGAAAACCAATTCGAAGATATACCTTTTGAAAACATGGGTGACAGGGATGAGGTTGAACAACCTCGAAACCGGGCTCATCACGAAGATTTGGAGGCCAAAGATGTTCTTAGAGGCATAGTGATAGGACAAGAACAAGTTGTTAACGTCCTCTAGCAACTTACTATAGCAGTACAGCAGATTTCTATTCCCAGGCGCCTGAATCAGGATTAGGAGGAGGATGGTAGTATCCATGGAGTTCCACGTCTTAGAGTGACTCTCGCACGTACCTATGACAGGCCCACTCGCCCTACCTTTGCCAAAAATGAGCCACAAGAGGGTAACAAGGATGAGGAGGAAGGTAACATGATCTTTGGAGACAATATTATGGCACTACATGATGAGTGGGATGCTTTGCCACAAAGAGTTAAGGACCACCTTAACTTTGACAAGTTTATAACACAGTAGGAACAAGACAAATAGGAGACCTTGGAACAGAAACAATGATCTCAAACATGCTACTAGTAAGCTCACACTCACCACCTTTGATGGCAGTGGCAGAGTCACAGCTAGAGCTTGGGTTAGCAAGTTGGACACATTCCTAAACCTATGTCCTATGGTAGAAGAGGATGCCATAAAGTTCGCAGCCCTACATTTGGATGTCGTAGATTGGTGGCACCATGGTATGGTGACACTACAGCATGACAGGATCACTACTTATCAAGAGTTCACAGATAGGTTGGTTGAGAGATTCGACAAACGAGATCTGGAAATACACTTTAGAGATCTCGCTCAGCTGAAGCAATTGGGTAGTTTAGAATCCTACATTGGAGAGTTTCAAAAGCTCTCAATCATGGTAACCGGGATTTCAGAGAGAAGGCTGGTTATTCTCTTTGTTGAAGGGCTTTATCAACCTATGAAAGTTTGGATCAAGGCATTCAATCCACCTACCTTGCAGGAGGCTATAAGGAAAGCTCGTAGCATGGAATTTACAGCTCCTCGTGGTAAGTTCAACGCAGAATCATCTCCATCTTCTCATGATAGCAAATCTGATCCAAAAAGAATAGAGGATGTGGAGCCAAAGAAAAAATTTGCAGCTCCTTTAGATCGAGAAACTATCAATGATTTACGAAGAAGGAAGCTTTTGCTTTTATTGCAAAGGACTTTATGACATAAACCATGATTGTCCACTCAAGCCTAAGGGTAATAACAGACGAATGGAGTCGTTTTATGAGGATGAAGACATGACTGTAATAACAGACCAGCAAGCTGTTACGCAAGAGAATGAGGCTGGAAAAGCCTCTACACAGTTGGGACACGATACTATTTTGACCCCATTAGCTTTATCTGCCAATACACACAAGTAGTCATCATTTAGAAGCAAGGGATCAGTGGATGGTCAGCGATGTGTTGCTATGTTAAGACACAAGAGCCACACATAATTTCATTGATGAGGAGTTTGTTAACAGGTGCAAATTCCAGATAGAGGATTTTGTTGGACTCCGTGTTCGAGTTGCAGATGGTTATACTCTTACCTTCTCTAGACGGATTTGCAATCTCACACTTATGTTAGGTGACTATCCGTTACAAGCGGACTTTTATGTAGTCAACATGGATGAGATGGAGATAGTATTGGGTATGAGGTGGCTCCAAAACATTGGTGAGTTTACCCTCAATACACAGAAGATGGAAATGAAATTTGAGGTACGGGGCAGGAAATATGTGTTGAGGGGACTAGAAGAGGGGAGTTTGCGCTCGTTTTCTCTTATCCGAGCGAAGAGCGATATGATTCAGGAGGGGTGTGACATAGTTCATGACTCCGACAGTTCAAAGGGACGCAGTTTTGATCAGCATTGTGGTATAGTTCACTTGGTGAACAATCCTTTGTTTGAGTCGGATGCTATAGTGCCTTACAACAATCCGCTCTACGAGGTTGGTGTTGATCACACTCTTGAGATGAGCGAACATGATGTCTGGGATCCTACCAATGTACCAGGACTTCAGACAGGGCACGTTGAGGAGACTTTTGGTGTGTACATGGTGAGGAGTGCATATAGTTTTTCATTTCATCCTCATGTACATGATATTTGGTAGATGCACCGTTCAGTTGCGCATGGATTAGATGATTTGTATGATAGCTTATCCTGCGTATGGTTTGGAAGCAAGCATTGTTAGTTTTCAGAGTTGCTTCCAAGTAATGCTCATGTTCTTGCGGCACCTATAGTTGAGTATGATTCAGTTTGGCAGGTCTTAGTGATGGTGTTGCAGAAATTGATTGGGAACATTTCACAGTTCTACCTATGGGATCCATGTGGGTTTGGTGATTTTGTGCTTTCTCTTCAGGCAGTGTCCTGTGAGTTTTTCGATGAGAAATTGCTTGCAGACAAGCAATTTCGGGGAGGGCAGATTGTAATGTCCCCTTTCTAGTCAGTTTCAGGAGCAGTTGAGTTAGCCTATTTCTTGGACCCTTGTAGGCTGACAAGATTTGGTTAGAGGGTCAGTGACCGTTTTGGTGGGTATTGCCATTCCCACTCCTTCACTACAATATCGATTTGAGTATAGGCGTTTATAGTTCGGTGTTCGCTAGCTTCTGACGACACGGAGAAATACTGAGTTTGGAGGGAGTTATGAATATTTTTGTGGTTAAGTTAATTATTTAACTAATTGGTTTATTATAAACTCCAATTGACATTATAAAATGAGATGCCACTTAAATATTTTATAAAGCGATAAATTAAATCACTTAAAGTGAAAAAAGCACGCCCAAAGTATTTAAATTCACTTAAGTCATTTACTTGGGCGCCCAACTATGAAAAATGTATTAAATACATTTTAAATGTATTTTAAAAGCAAAAGTGGCATCATTTCTTGAAAGTCGTGCTTTTGAGAAGATATAAGGCAGAAGGTTGCAAGTCGACCTCATTCATGATTATTTAACATTGCAATTTTTATCTTCTCTATGTTTTTGTCTAAAGACAAGGGTTTCAGGAAAATCTTCATTGGAGAGCGACAATTCTTCATTGAATATGTGATTGTGAGACTATGAGATACCAATTCAATGATTGCCATTGTGGGAGCTTCATCCAGAAGTTCATCTGTGCTTACATTTGAGTTATTCTATTCAGTTTTACCTGTTTTCAATAAGGAAGAGGGCTTCTTTCATCTGGATGCCATCTTCATCAGTTTCCCAGCTTTCAATAAAGAAAATTCAACATATTTTAGAGGTCGTACACTTGCATTGGGAGGTGTGCTTCATCTGGAAAGAGCGTGTAAAGGAGAAAGCCAAAACACCTTGCTTTTGGGTCATTTCTTGACTCCTTTATGGGCGTCTATACCTCTTAGCAGTTTTTCTCCAGTTTTTGCGTGGGAGAAAGCAAATCCAAGACCTAAGCATTGATATTATTCAGTTTCAGCACATCTTGCCTGGCATGCACTGTACTTTCTTATTTAATTATTTTGGAGCTTTTTGGGTACGTTGTTTGTATGTAATCTCTTTGTATGTATTGCCAGATCTTAATTAGTATTGCAATTGCTCAAGAAATTCTTGTATTTCTGTATTATTTGCATATTTATGCTTGGCGCCCCTTCTACTTAAGTCTAGAATTCTTCTATAAATCAATCAAAACATAAAAAGATAAGCAGAAAACTACAAGGTTTGAGTTGGAGCCAGTTGGGCTCTTCACATAATCACACAATTATGGTTTGGCGGTGCACTAATTCATTACAAACAATGAAAAACACCAATCCCAGTTATCATGGTGCTCAACTCAAGATGTTGTAATTCACTTTAACATCATGGAGACTGTTGCAATCATTCTGACCAGTCATAAACCACTGTTCAGAACAATAAGTTTAATAACTAATTTACATAATATCCCACCATGCAAGATATGGTGCTCATTTTGGGATGTTGCACGTTTGTCTCCAGCAATGACTCAACGAGTAGACATAGCAACCACTCAAGAAAAGATGAGACAAGCTCATATAACTCAAACATGGATACTCATCATGAATCATGATGACGTCAACCTTATAGGATTTTCACAAAGCAAGGCAGTCAGAGATCAAAAGAAGTATGTTATAAATTTATAATACATAAATGTATATCATACAGTGATAAAGAAGAGAACAGGATACAATTAATCATGTGTAGGACTAAGCCATCATGTACAACATATCAATCATTATTCATCATTTGATGTTTGTAAGATGTTTCTTTGTGATTCTAGGCGAGGAGTTTCCAATGAAGAACAATCAACCCACTAAACAAGAGTCTACTATAGCATCTTACCCTAGGAGGACTTCTATGGTTTAGAAGATCCATGAACAATTTCTTCATGTGTAGCACTAAGCCATTCTCATCCTAATATTCTGTTGTTTTAGCTAAATGGTCTACGAGAGATTTGTGATTGTACAATGTTAGTGTTTTATTTCACACCATTTAGTGTGACACAAGACGAAACAAATGTGTAGTAGAATCAACCTTTGCATTATAGGGGGAAGCTCCCTATAAACAAAAACTAACCTAATCTAAGGATTATGTACTTGTTATTTACAATTTGTATAGTGTTTTCTGGAGTGGTTCATGCATAGCAAACAAAATTGGGGGAATATCTTATGGATTCACCTAGGGCAAAAGTTTCTAGGCTTTATGATTAAATGAATTCAGTACAACAACTAGCACACTTACAATCTTGGTTCATGCATAGCAAACAAAACTAAGGGGTATCTTATGGATTCACCTAGGGCAAAAGTTTCTAGGCTTTATGATTAAATGAAAACAGTACAACAACTAGCACACTTACAATCTTCAACTAAATGCAAAGACTAAGCAATGCAATTACACATAACACAGATTGGTTTAAAACACAAAAAAAGATGTTATAAATTAAACAAGTAGTTGCATTCAAAGCAACAATTACCAATCTAACAGCTACTGCAATACAAATCTTTCAATAAATGCCATGCGATTTTCAATTCATAAAAGCACAATAACACATAAGACAAAACATTTTAATAGCAATTTGAGCAACAAAATAGGCATACAATATATTATATTGAATGAATATTGAATTAACAATACTGAATCTTTGATCCCTAAAGTATATGCATAGAGCACTTATTTGTAAGTGTCTACAATGTTTTTTTAAAAACTTACACTTCTACCCTAAAAATAGATTGTTTGCATGCAATGCAAGATTTACTACAAATTATGTCCATACATTCTAAATCAGGACTCAAACAATCTGCAATTAGACTCTAAATAAACTAAAATTTATCAATAGGCCTCATAGAAGGTTAGCTAAAAATAGCCTGCTTAGAATATGGCCATCTCCTTGAAAATGGTGACAACTAAAAATAGCACTAAATAGATTACTTGAATTGACTAGGGGTTCTGAAGATGATTTTGACGAATTTTTGCCTCTCTTCTAATCATGGTGGATCCTTCTAGAAAACACTAAAACTCTAACAATTTGATGCATTGAATCTTAAAAATCCTTCATCCTATTGATCTTGCATCTAACCCTAGTTGAATACTATGCAACCCTGAAGCATATGAAAATTGTTGTTTTGTGTTTTTGTTGAAAAATTTGTTGGTCAAATCCTTTGCCATATTAAAACAAAACGGATAAGGCTACTATCAAGTCTTGGAAATAGTCACAAAAGAAAAGATAAGTACCCCTTGAAAAGTGTCAATATGACTATTGTTATCTTGTTTTTCTATTAAAGAATTGTTGCTAAAAAGACATAAACCCTAAACCACTAAAACTTGGCAGGTCTTCCCTATTAAAACTCTATACTACAAATTTATGGTGAGTACTTGGCAAGTTAGTTGCAAATGTAATAAGCACCCCCAAAAAAACTTAAAGTTTTCAACTGAATTGAAGCTGTAATGCAATGTCCTTATCACTTAGTGATCACCCAGTTCCTGAGGTGGGCAAGGTGGGAGCATAAAATGAATAGGACCACACCCAATTATCTAAAATGCAACAACATGAAGTGATCTAAGTAACCAAAGCACACAAGGTGGCAAGGCATCCTTATCTACGTTTATTTAATGAAGTGTATTTGATACATGAAACTGAAAGGAAACACTTCTACGCTTATTCAACAATGTGTGCAATTACCATCACTTCTCTTGTTTATTCAACGGAGTGTAATTACAACTAGCACAAACACTTCTCGCTTATTCAGCAGAGTGCAATTTCACAAGAACAATCACTTCTCGCTCCTTCAACGAAGTGTAATTACACCAGCACAATCACTTCTCACTTATTCAACGAAGTGCAATTACAACAGGTACAGCCACTTCCACTTATTCAGTGGAGAGTGCAATAACATCCAGATGCAAAGATGAATTCCATGGCGCTAATACCATCCAAGATATTACAAGATATCAATTGCATTACCGAATAGTATTAAATTACTGCAAATATCCATAGTAAGCCAAATAATCATGGATAACTAGTGTATTCAAAATACCCAACAAAGATATGCCTCTTATATACGATATAAGTGGCTGATGTAGATCTGATAACACTTGTTCTTCCTGGTAAACTGGCAAACCAGAACTGAATCTCTGCTAATAACACTTAAGAAACATTGCATAGTGTTGTACCCAAAATAAAAAATTTGCTTCAGTAAGGCATTTTGATTAAAATGGTCTAAATCTTGTAAAATTGTTGTCACAAGTCAGTTTTAGGTCAAACGAAGCATGGGCTTTTGTGGGTTTATTGTCCAGAGGATACTAGCAAATTTTGAAAATTTTGAAAATTAGGGTTTCATGCCCCTGTTTTTAGGAAAACCCTAAAAAATACGATCTTTCCAGAATTGACTAAAATTAATTTTGATTGGCTTATTTCACTTCACGATCACACTGGTCAAGTCAGAATCAAGAAAAATTCAATTTAGCTCTGGTGGGTCTACTTCACTTTTTTCAAAAAAAAGTTAGGACCTTTGAGGTCATCAATGGCAGATGGCCAGTACCAGGTATCGAGATCTCTGCCTCAAATGCATCATAGAAGATTCTATGGCAAAAGATGCTCGAAAATATGCTTCACGATGGAGGGGATTTTCAAAAGGTGAAAAATGTAAAAAATATTTTGTTTGGAAACAGTACGCCTTGCTACAAGGGAGATGCCTTTGTAGTCAACACCCAAGTCAACATTGCAGTGTTCATACACATAGAATGGTAAATGCAACCACAACAATGAACGTACTCGCATCAGCAGCAGCAATGCTCAAACGTAGTCAACCCAGTCAAGCAACACGGTGATCACGAAGCGCGAAGAGGTAAAAATCATCAACTCTAGAGCCAAAAGCGCCCCTACGAGCCAGGGGCGCCCTTGAATTCAAGAGGCCAAATGCAACTATTAACACTTGCAAAACCAGTCGTCTTCTTTAGAATTCTGCTAGCTTTCCAACGAATCATCAAGCAAATCCAACAAATTTGTCAAACATTGGCAAACGAAGGCAGAGGCGGAAGATGTTGAAGGTCAACAATCATAAAAAATGGCAATCTATCAAGGAAAATGCACCCTTGTAGCCCAAAGGCGCCCAAGAATAAAAGCCATTAGATGTCAATTTTTGAAGTTGGTTATCTCCAGGTGATCTTCTCGGCTTCAGTCCAGCTTCGCAACGAATCTGTTCGCCGGGTCAAAGGACATATCAAACAATAGTACTTGTTGATCAAACAAGTACGTAAAATGGAGGATAAAATGGAAGTCAAAAGGTCAAATGTACCCCTGCAGGCCAGGGGCGCCCAACCTTTTGGTCAACCAGATGAGGTTTTCAGTAGTTGTCTTCTCCAAGAGATCTGCTCAGAATCCTTCTAGCTACGCGATGAATCCAGCAACCAGCTCTCGAAACCTGTCAAACACTCACATACGAAGATCAAGCGTAAAACGTTGGAGGCAAAGGCAAGTTGAAAAACGTGAAAAATTGGCACTGTGTTCAAGAAAATGCACCCTTCTTGAAAAAGGCGCCCAACTTTTTGGGGCCTCAGATGCAACTTTCAAACTTCGTGACTCCCAAAAAGACCTCTTCAAAGATGATCAATCTTCGCGATGAAATCGTCAACACGAACATCAGAGAAGTCAAACTCTCCACAACAAGGGTCAAACTGGAGCATTTCGTCAAAGGTTACAAAGTGCAAAATGTATCTCAGAGGTACAAAAGTGCCCCTGCAGGCCAAGGGCAGCTAGGAATTTGAGCCTCATAAACCAGTTTTCAAAACTTGCACATACAGTCATCCTTTCTGGAATTCTTCCAGCTTCGCGATGGATTCAACATCTAGTCTGCGGGAATTGTCAAACACCAACAGCTGCACATTGAAGCACGGAGGATCAAATTAAAGAGATTGAAAAACATCCAAGAAATTGGCCAACTCAGGCGAAATGCAACCTTCTAGGAGAAGGCACCCAAGAATTCAAGCCACCAGATTGAGTTTTTAGAATTTGTTGCTCCCAATTATATCTCTTCATATTTGATCCAGCTCCGCAATGAATCTGTCAACCAAGCCTCAAGATCAATTAGGCGACTGGAATTCAGGATCAAATAGAGGCAGTTCATCACAAAAAAAGTTGAAAATCTTCCAAAAAATGTCTAACTCCCAAGACTTGTGATGCCTAATCTCAAGGTGGGCCCAAGTTGACTCTCAATTACGATTTTTGAAGACTTCTTCAAGCCTAGGTGTCCCAAAATCAATGGAGAACTTCCAGCTAACTTTCAATCATCCAGGATAACTCTTCAATCAGGAGTTGGTGCCATAACTAATACTTCCACCTCCAAAATGGATATTTATCCAAGCCTAGGCATCATTTCTCCATTATTTTTTGTAGGTTGAAGAGAAAAACACAGAGATTTTCTCTCCTATACCATTTGAAGGATCTCACGGAAGCTATTTTTAGTGTTCTTTGCATTTCCAGGTTCAGGTTGCATAGAGGAACAGCTTTCCAAACTCCATCTTTCCAATACGTGCTTGTCAAAATTTCATCAGATTGGGTTTATCCATAAGGCATTTTTCCTGAAGATTGAAAGGCAGCAATTTATAACTTCTAGCTTCTCCCCCTCATATTTCTTCTATTCTTGTCTTAGATTTTCTTGCATGCTCGGGTAAACAACATTTTTTTCACAGATCTGACCAACTGGGTTTGTTTAGCAGAGAATTGGCCACAAAACCCACATGCCAGAATTTTCCAGAAAAATTTGCCCTATTGCCCCCTATTTTTAGGGTTTCCGAAAAAATCATCATTTCAAAAAATGGAGAAACAAGGTTTGACCAACTCAAAGGCGCCTACAATACCCATGTGCCAAAAGTTTTTGGGAAAAATAAGCTTCTGCCTCGAGGGGTTATTGCATGTCAAAGGAAAAATCACTTTTTCGAAAATCTGACGTGGGTTTGTTTAAAAAGATATTCTCAACAAAACCCATGTCTCAGAAATTTTCGGAAAAATTGCCCCTCGAGAAGCTATTTTTAGCCTCACTGAAAAAGTTGCCTGAACATATCTGTGTTTACAGTCAACAATTGAGTTTTTCAAAATGCAATTCTCTCAGGTTGAATACAAGACCAAATCGATCTTGCTCCATGATTTTTTGAGAACGACTGACACCGATTTGCATCAAGTGCATCCGGAGATTGACTTGAACGCTTTGGAAGGCATAGACCAGAACACACTTCAGAACATCGAGCAATTTGGGTTGCTTGAGGCAGCCTCATTTCCCATCTCAGCACAGAGCATTGAGTTTGTAAATCACTTGTGTAAAGCATTACAACCCGACTACACGAGAGATTCAATCAATGGATGGGACAGTAATATGTAGTCTCAAGACAAAGGACATCGAGAGCTGATTTGGTATTCCTCCAAATGCAAACAATTTGGTCATGTCCATGGAGGAGTGTGAAAAGGCTTTCAACACCAGGAAAGAACAATGTCAAAAAAGAATGGCAGAGAGGTGGCTCAAGCAGAAACGAAATAATTTTCCAAAGAATGTAGGTCATGGAGAATTCAGAAATGAGTATGCAGTTATGATCACCCTACTCAACCGTGTCACCGGTCAAGCAGAGGCAAATAGGTGTCAACCATGAATGTATTACATCATGGCTCTAACTTGTCAACAGCAAGGAACACTATGACTGGCCTGCCTTGATCAACGACATTCTCCACAACCAGGTGACCAGTTTCTTGATAGCTCACGAATTCCACATGTGTTTGTACCTCATATATCTAATAGCCTTTCAAGGCCAGTTTAGAGGGTTGAATACTGTGGGAACTCTAGGTGTGCAGAAGGTTCATCAACATTTCTCATAGCTTGAATTCACACAATCAAAACGACACTTCAAGAGGGTGAATGACAAGTTTCTGATGCACACAGTGAGGAATCTTGATCACAAGTTACATGTGCACATTTCACCAGAAGCCAAATTGGCGATGGTAGATTGGGCGGATTGGTTCATCCAGTTCCCTACTTTTACCTACATCTGCGTGTATGGATACTCTAAGTCCCAACCATGTTACCCCGTTATCCATTGGATAAGGTGGTATTCATGGAATTTCTACAAAAGTTGCACGAAGTTCACTCTTTTCTGTGCAATAAATGCAAGACATCTGCCACTTTTCCTTTTCAAATGGGGATATACAAGTGCAGATCAACAGCTAAAGCCAAGGCTATGAGCCATGAGATGATGAAACTTAACCTTAAGTATCTCATTGACAGATACTCATACGACCCTTGGGGTTACTTTTCAGCTTGCCTTGGAACAAAATTCTTCACACAAAACTTACATGGAGGATTTCTGGTTTAGTTGTGAAGACGAGTTCAAAGTGCGCATACGCAACTACAGTAGGTTCACCCTTCCACAGATTGTTGAGTTCTTGTCAAACGATGTGGAAGGATTATCATCAGATGATGGGAAACTCATACTTCCCACATTCTTCAGGGATCAAGTTGACTCGCAGCCACTTCAATCCATAGATTGGTACGCAAAGGAAAGCACATTCGTTGAGTAAAGGACAAGCAGAGTTGTGGGAAACAACAGGCTTTTCCTGAACAACAAGAGAGCGTGAAAGGTAGTCATTCCAAACATAGAGCCGCCACCGGTCACTACTACCCTACCTTCCACTTCAAAAAAGAAACCCAAACAAAAAACAAGGAGTAACCCTCCTGAAGGAAGCAGAATGTCAGGGCATACAAGAGGAAAGATGCAAGTTGCTGATTTAAATCAGCAAGAACTTGTGGACACAACCACAGAAACAGCTGAGACAGTGCTAGACATAGAAGCAAAGCCTCCCATTCCGTCACCACCACGTTAGTCTCCAATTCACATTGATTTGGAGCCAGATTCACCACCACGTGACATCTCAACACAATCTCACTCATCGAGAGTTCATAGGACTAGCACCAATCCTTCCAGCGAGATTAGTCGAGATTCTTCTTGGCATGAGAATCACCTGGGTAGTGTTGACGTGCTTTTTATGACAACGCCAGCACAGAATAAAGTTGTCATACGGTCACTCTATTCTCTCTTGATCAAAGTATTCTGCATGCTAAGATTGCGTGAAAGTTCATGCGTTCAACTCCAAGGTTCCTTTTATCGCGAATAGACTCAGTTGGTTGATGTGTATATGCTGGTTATTTCAAGGGGACTTACGTAGTTGTTCAATCACAGTGAAACAATGAATGATTTTGACGATATTGCTCTGATGTTCGAATCGATCAGGAAATACTGAATTAAAGGGAAAGGGATAGGAATCCTACAATCTATTTCTAAGGATGGAAGGCAAAACTAGCTTTAACAATCTCCAAACCAAACTTTGTATCGTCTCCTCTTCGGACAACTCTGACAAAGCTCATGCAATCTTCAAAGGATAGGTAGATATTCAGATCGAGATTCAACATGCACACCCCTTCACCACGAAGCAAGTGGACACACAAATCGCAACCGAAGTTAAGTGCTGAAATTCCAGTTGACCACGCAGGGCAGACTTACCGTCAGCAAGCCTGCTAGTGGTATGGATATAGGGAGATATGCTCAAACCAATGTTGCATTCCACAATTAACGCTACTTGCATGGAAACAAAATCTATTCTACTTTACTCTATTCGAATTGGAAAGACGAACAAGCCTTGCTAGCTACTCACAATAGAAGATAGAACCACCAAACAATGATAAATCTTTATATTATGAGAGTGTTCACAACAACTTCTTACAAAGTCCTCAATGGGAAAACTTCCTTTCCTCCTCAATCTAAGCTAACTTCTAAGCTAAATGCTATATGCCTTCTATTCTCTAGCTCAACTCTATCTCTGATTCAATTCTAGTTCTAATGAATTACAAATGAGGGGGGATACCCCTTTTATAATAAACCCAATCCAGTGGACGGTTCAGATCTGATTACAATAAAGGGCTCAAATTGAGCCACCCATGCCCTAATTAGGGTTTATGCCCTAAAAACCACCACTGAGAGGAGTGGGGCAATGAATGTGCAGAATATTCTCCACTCCTCTGCAGGCCCACTACCTGCAATCAATGCACATCGTCCTCCTGCAGCAGATCGTCATCCAGAAGAGCATTTCCTTTCTCCTTCTCGCTGGCTGCAAATTTGGTGAACCTGGCTAATACTTCCTCAACTTCGTGATCGGAGATAGGAGGAATGTGATCCAACTGAAACTCTAAAACTGCAACTGTTTGCCCATGTCGGGCACATGATTTCTTCCAGGCAACAAGGGCATCCTGGGTGTTCTGTATGATACTGGAGAACGTGGCAGAGTTCTCGAAATCATCCTGAGTGAAGTTTTTCACCTCAGAGAAGAATGGCGTCAATCTATCCTTTAGTCCATCTGCAATTATCTCCTCAGAAGTCAACCTCCTGGCAAAGATTGCCTCCAATGTGTTGAGAACTCAATCCAAGATGTTCGTCATGGCCTTCCTGACCCTGACCGAATCTGCTCGTGATGCATCATAGAATCCCCGGCCTGTGACTACTAAAGAATACCATCTGGCAAAATCGTATCTATCTCCCTGCTGGATAACACCTCCCTCAACCAAAGTGCGTTGAGGTATGCTCATCAAAGCCCCTAGACGGAGAACAACTCTCGTCTGATAGATGCGAGCCTCACCCCAAGCATGGTTAACTACCTCCACTCTAGCCATAATATCGGAAGCTTGCCCATAGGCATGTACAAGATCTTCCATGAACTTTCTTGTCTCTATACGCACACTGGCAACCCACACGTCTGCCTGCTGTGCCATTCTCCTTAAATCTTCTAATCCACTGATTGACTCCCTGGAAAACTCAGTGGGGAGCTCGATTGCAGGATTTTCTTGCCCACAAGGACAGGACAAGTGTTGCACGTAGCCAATTAGTGTCCGATGCTCTACCTTCAACCTTTTGTACTTGCCCTCAACATGGGACAATCTGTCTTTGAGTGCCCGATAGGAATTATCGCACTCCTCTACCACCTGTGCCCCAGTAGGGCGGCCTAGTTCCATGGTTGTCAAAATATAGTTCTCGGGAACGGCCTTGTCTCTATCACAGTCCTCCCGTGGAATTGCCATATGCAAGGTTCGAGATCCATCCTCCTCCGTGGATATTCTGGAAAACTTCCTAGCCTTCTTCTTCGTGGGAGGTGCATTGATCCTTTGCAGCAATTCCTCCATCTCGACTGCAGGATCAGTCTCATCCACAGGATCACGCCTCATCCTATCCCTCAGCCAGTCTGGCACCTCCTGTCGTGTGTCTGTCATGATGAAAGGCTGCTCTACCTCGGCCTCTACTTCATGGCCCTCGTTCTGACGAGGCTCATCATCATCTATGGGCTCAGTGTCTCCTGAGCTCTGGGCATCTCGATCGGAAGCAGCATCATCCTCGAGAGCTACCTCAATCTCATGCTGAAACTGAGTATCTGTGGCAGTGCCTTCATCGGTCTCCTGCCGGTTCTCCTGTTGATTATCCTCTCGGGGCACGTTGATGCTCTGGCCCACGGACTCCCTACGAAGTGGCTGGCTCTCTATTTGTACTGCCTGTTCCGCCTGTTCTGCCTGCAACCTCTCCCTCTGATCAGCAAATAGGGACACTTCCTGTATGCTTGGAGAATGTGTTCGAACCGGCATGTGCAAGGATTCTTCAACTATCACAGGCTCCGATCGAGCTGGCTCTTTTCCCCTAGGCTCTGGAGTTGGATTACTCCGTCTCCTCGGATCAGTTGTCTGCAATCTGCTGTCTCCCATCAAATTGTAGGTAAGGGGAATTGACCTTCCCTTTAGTCGGCTGACATGTCTCTCTATCCAACTCCGTGTAAATGTCAGGACTGGGATACAAAGTGTATCAAGTCGGTGATCTCTGGCTCTGACCAATCTGGGAGTGGCAAGGGCGTGTTTCTTACTGTGTCGTAATCAACCTGTACAACGTTTATGTCCTCCTCAATCTGATCTGGCACAGGAATAATCTCGCACTCTCTGATCATTGCCAATGGTATCCGGGAAAACATCCTCTTTCTGACTTCGACCTCATCTACTGCACTTGCCCAAAATCTTCTATTTGTGCCTTGTGCCTAAACTCCTCTGTCAATACCCATCTGATATTTCTATGAGGATCGTAGTAGTGTCTGCTGGAATGGTAAGAAAGCTGAAAGAACTGGAGCTCCGCCTCTGCCTCCCTTGCTGCCTGCAGTGATGGGCATACTTCGTCTGAATTTCCCATAGCAATCGGGAACCCAAGTTCGCCCTTTTTCTTCTTCTTTTGGATCTTATCGTAGGCAATTAGTTGCCTAGAAACTTCCAGCATCACTACCCTGTTCGTGGGATATCGGGGCAACCTGTATGGGTAGGAAGAGAATCCTTGTAGCCTTATGTAAGTGAATTTTGGGAATTGGATAAACCAACATCCAAATTTCTCAATCATTTCTTGTGCTTCCCTCGATATTTTGTGATGGGTCCTTTGCTGCAAGGTCCTCGTGATGTGCATAGTAAAGGCATCGTTGACTCTTTTGTAATTAGTAGTGCTTGTCAAATGCAACTGCGGACAAGCCTCGAATATTTTGAATTGCTGAGAACCGCAACCGATTGGTTCTTTGTAAGAGATCCCCCTATATCTTGTCATGCGAGCCAGCATATAGACGAGGTAAGAGCCCATATAAAATGTTTTAGTCTTCCTCACATTGCGAAGCTGCTCATGTAGACCATCACTGATTAACAGTGCCCAATCCATGAAATCCTTGCCCTCCAGTACCAAGTTGATAAAGTAAAACATCCAAGGTTCGAAGACGAACGCTTGGGGACACCCTCCAACTCTACTCAACATCATAATCAGGTCCCCAAACTCTTGCTTCAAGTCTTCGGAAATTATCTGTTTGGGCAACTTCGTACGAGTTGGTTTGGACTTGATCATCCACCTAGTGTTTATTACATCAGCACACCGATCCGTTGTAGATGAATACATTCTATCAGCCCTGTCCTTCGTTTTGTAAATCATTTTCTCGTGGGCGGGGATCTCGAATGCCTCTCCGATTGCTTGTGGTGTCAGGTTAGCCAGCACCTTGCCATCTGGCGCAACGATCGTCCTCTTCTCTAAATCGTAGTGGTGAGAGCATTCCATAATGAGCTCCGGGCACCGGATGCCTGGTGGAAAATTTGCAGCTGCATATAATCCACTTCTGACAATGCTATGTGAAGTCACTGATGGGCGATGGCCTCCAGTCCCCATTATCCTTCTTTTGAACGCCTCCAGGTTAAACGAGCCCAGGTTTGTGTCTGCCAGCCTGCCCAACTTTGATGTGAATTTTGATTTTGGTAGGAAAGACTTGCTTTATTTTTTGATTACTGCCTGTCTGGACTCAGCGTGGACGTTCTTGCCTGCAGCTCTTCTGCTTGACTCGGCCATTCTGCAAAAAGGGTAAGATAGTTAGCAAACAAGATTTCATAACAATAAAATATCACTTTTGAGGGTGCCAGCAGATTTTTAAATAAAAAGGCTGCAACACTTTGCCACTTTCAGCTGCAAACCTCAACTGTGCCTGTTTACTTCAAGGTTCTCTTAGAAGTTTCTCTACTTGCAGCAACACAATGTCAGATGTTGGGAAATGTTTGCCTGCAATAACTCGCCTTCAACAGATTTGAAACTTCCTTCTTCAAGTTCGTACTTTCTTCCTAACCTAGCCACTTTCAGTAACTTAAAACTTTCTTCACAAGTCGCACTTCAGCATTCAGCAACTTCACTTTGTTAAATTCGAACTTCCTCACAATTGCAGCAATTTAGAAACTCACTTCTCAGCAACTTGAAATCCTGACAAGGTAGGTCGCACCTCTCCAGCAAGTTTGTGACTTCAGCAATTCGTACTTCAGCAACTCCAGTCCTTCAGGGATTCGAAATCTTCAACCTCCAGCTCTCTAAAAAAATTTGAAATCCTCAGCAACTTTCAAACTTCTCACTTCAGCTCTTCAGCAACTTGCGAGAGAAAAATGAAGAGAACTTCAAAACTTATAGCTTGGGCGAATTCCTGCAGAGGCTAATCTTAGCAAATATTTTGAATTCATTTTCCCTCTCTTTTCCAGTCGTAACACTTGTCATCTAAAGCATCAGAATCTCAAACTTCTAGAATTATGAATTCATCACCTCTGCACAGGCCTACCTCGTTGCGTTTGATTTCTTAAAATGTTAAATTGTTTACTTCTTCGAACGATTTCGAAAAGTTTGGCTAAGGCATTTTGGCAAAATTTATCAAGTTCAAACTTCTTAGCGAAATTTCCCATCCATTTCATTCGTTTGCCTTAGAGAAATTTCTTAAATTTGCCTTAGGAATTTTATAAAAACAGGTACTGGGCAAAATATCCATCGAAACGACGTGAGTGGGGCGTGGAGTAACTCTGGATCACTTCCAAATTGCAAACGTCCAATACCCAGAAGAAAAATCTTCCTGAAATCCACTGTTTTCATGTGTATCCGGACGAAGGGGTACGTTTAATTTTTTATTATTTAAAATAATAAAAAGGCTAATGTTTATTTTTTTTCCCTTCCGGATGTCTTTCACTCCTGCAATTTCGATCTTCTCGGCCTTGGCAAATTATCTTGATTTTTTCTGAAGAATTTTCCTCTGAAGATTTTTTTTTTTTTGGTACCTCTGGCAACTGGCATCATCCTCTAGGCGTCTTCTTTATTTTCCCTTAAGAAAATGCCTTAGGAATATTTTATTAAATTAACTCACCTTTGTAGCCTTGGGTGCAAATCTCATGTAGCGGAGGAAATCTTACCTTAAGAGTGCACTTCACACCTCATGATTCCATTTAAATTTAAATCCCTTAGGCCTTCCCACGCCTAGGCCTTTCTTATCACATTTTTCACAAACAAGGGTGCATTTCCTAGCATGAGAAAGAACTTTCATACTTAGAACAACTTTCAAAATCACGCCCCTCTTGCCTTAGGAAATTCTAGACGCATATAGCCCATGAAGAGGAAAAACTTGAGCGCCTTTCACCCTTGTTACTTCCATATGAGGGCGCATTTTGCCTATTGTGAAGGAAATTTCACACTTTAGCGCACTTCACTTTTGCCTTACCCACGTTTTTCTCAAGTGGCCACCTTGGGCACATTATAGTAAAAAGGAGAAGAATAAAAGAAAATTACGCCCCTCTTAGTATTATTCCCTTCTAGGCATGTTTCACAAGGTGACCCTTCATATCCTTCTAGCGCATCCCTCAAGTGTAGCTTCCACCTTCACCTTTTTACCTTTCATCCTTACCTTTTACTTGGGGCGCAAATGCCATGAAGAACTCTCACGCCTAGGGTGACTCTTCACCTCCTTTAGGCGCATATAGGCCAAGCAACTTCCATTTTAGGCGTACCTTATTGTGGTCAAGGAAAACCCACGCCTTCTAAGTGACTTTTCAGCTCCTTTAGGCGCATATGGGGGGGGGTAGACTTCTATTTCATCCTTGAGCGCATTTCCTCATGTGAGATGGAAAACCCACGCCTAGGACATGACTCTTGACCTTCCTTGGGCGCATTTGCTAGTGCTAGGAGGAAACTTCTTTATCTTAAGCGCATATTGGCTAGTGAGGAGGAAAGTGCCATGCCTTAGTGAATTTTTTACATTTTGGTGACCATTCAGCTACTTTGGGCGCATTTAGGCCAAGCAACTTCCATTTTCCAAGCGCATTCTCCTATGCAAGATGGAAGACCCACGCCTAGCTTGACCTTTCACTTCCTCTTGGCGCATTTGGCCCAGTTGACTTCCATTTTAGGCGCATTTGAGGATGCCTCAGGAAATTTTGATGCCTTGGGGAAATTTCGATGCATTTCTGGTGACCCTTCACCTTCCCTGGGTGCATATAGCCCTTGCTCAAGGAAATCTTACACTTAGAAAATTTTGAAGCTTTCACTCCTCCTGGGCGCATATGAAGGTGTTTACCTGTCAGTTATGTTTGTAAAGTTTCCAACGCCCTTTATGCCCTAGCCTGGCTTTCTATTTTTAGTAAATTCGGAGAAATTAGGGTTTCATTGATTTTCACCCTGTTCTGAACTGGAACTAGCGTGGTTGTGCCCTCGTTGACTTGTATCACCTCGTTTATACCTGATTTGGCACCGTACATGCTACTTTTAGCCATTTGCTATTTTTGGCAAACCCTAGAATTGATCAGTTTCGTATCTCCGTTTGCTTTGAAATTTGTTCCGCCTATACTTGATGTTGCAAGAGACTCATTCACACATTTTCCTTGACGAGGACGTGCTATTTTTAGTCATGAGGTGACTTGCTAAAAATAGAAAGTATTCAGATCGTGTTCAAATTTTACCAACCAGTAGCCTGAAGGATGCTGATTCCGGTGGCGTGCTTCGTTTTGTCATTTCTGCATTTTGCTTCATCTATTTTTAGACGTGGCAGAGGAAACCCTAATCTGATCTGCATGTGCTCCGATTTGTTCCTGGTTGTCCTTGATCATGCCTGATTGCACCTGATTGCTGGGCTGGAGTAGTGGGCAGTTGTTGGGATGATACTGCTATTTATAGTAAGTGCCTGGGAAGTGGTCACCCGGATGTCGGACGAGCTTGCATGTCACAGTGCCTGTGGGATCTCAAAAAACCCAGAAAAACCCAAAAAACTGGTCAAAGTTTTGGCACTAGCTAAAAAAGTTAAGTCCTTGAAAACTGACCCGATCCATCTGCATGTCATATCATTGCGAAGGCCTCGCAAAACCCACATGGAATATCTGGACATGCACTGAAAATTCTTGCATGCAAACCCTAAAAATAGCCTCGGGAGGCTGAACTCTGAAAGTCACCATCTCGGTTTGCATGTAACATCATCGCGAAGGTCTTCGAAAACCCAGATCAATTCCCCTGTCACTCACCGGAGAATTGCTCGTTTAAATCCTGAAAACAGCCTCTGAAGGCTTAACTGCTAAAAATAGCCAGTTGTCAGAATCCATTCAAATTTTGCGCGTAGGCATTCTGAAGCTGCCTGACTATGGTGGAACTGACAGAATTCCAAAATCTTGATAAAATAGCCCCAAATTAAATACTTACTAAAAATGGTAAGTTGCCGGAATACAGTGAAAATTTAGTGGGACCCTGCTGGAAGTCCTCTGACTACTATATTAAGCTCAAATTTCAATTTTACAACTCAGTTTGACCTTTAATAAGCCTGACTAATGAAAACCCTAATTTCACAGACTTGAACAATACTTCAACCCAGGTCAAACGACGAGACATCCCCGGAAGGACCAGAGATAGAGAGAGAGAGACGCATTAACAAAAGCCAAAAGACCAGAATGGAGCAAAAAATTAGGGGGTCCCCATCTGGGATGGGGTGATGTGTGAAAAAGGTCACAACAGGTAGGAAGAGGAGAAATTCGTCCTACCAATTGTACTTTGCAGAATTTGATTATGTCTACCAAGACACGTCAAACAAGAAACTCAAAAAGAAGGTTCATGTGGAAAAGAATGCCAATAACGAGATTGTTATTGAGACCGCCGCACCAACTGAGGACAAGAATGTGAATGAACTGGAGGTTGACGACTTCACTTTGGTGAAAGTCAACCTTGGTAAAAGCACACGCCAGACTGAGGTAGATCACTTTGAGGTTGCATCAATGAGCATAAAGGAAAGAGTGATTAAGAATGGTGAAAACAAAGCAGCCCTCAAAGCTGAAAACCAGCAGCTACACCAATACATCTCCAACTTGATGCACGGAACCTCAAACGTCACCGCCTTGCTTTCCCAAATGTTGGAGCTACCTGCAAAGCAAAATCAGCTAAGTCATCTAATTCTATATGGGAAGCACTTGAGAGATCAAGTGGAAGAGTTCATCATTAGGGGTCAGTTTATACTTGCAGAGTTGTACCAATTGAGGTACAATGCTCACGACCTCCACACAAAGATCCAAGAATCGGAATAGAGCATAGCAAAGTGCATGTAATGTCCCCACTTTTAGCCATACGCTCTTATGTGCTCTTCAGCCTATTCCAGAAGCCCGTAGGCTCGTTGAGGTGAAATCAGGGTTTCTTTGTTTGGAGGTTTTTTTGGTATTTCTCGGAATTTACTATTTTAACTAAATTCTATTATTGGCAGTGAATAGTTGTCAACACTTCAGTAAGTCATCTTCAGTTGGAGCAGTTGCTTGGATTTGATTTTTGGCTTTTCAAAAGCATTTTGGTGAAATAATATATTTCAAATCAATAATGTTTTAATTTCAAGTTGACCCATTGGCCTAGCTCATTAACTTTAAGTTGTGTTTAAAAGGTGGCCATGAAGGGGGATGCCTTCATGAAGGAAATATTAAAAATTTAATAAAGTTCATTTATGCCTTGAAGTGGACACCATTCTAAGAGGGATTTAATATTTATGAATTTTAAAATATTTCAAAAAGGGAACTTTTGGCGTCCCATTCTTGGAGGAGTTTTGGGAATTTGAAAAGTCACCTCTTTTTCTATAAAAGAGAAGTTTTGCTCCATCTCTTATCATCCATGAACTTATGCTAATGTTATGTTGTCGAAATGACATCTTGGTTTTTACTTCGAGGGATGCTTACCTCCTAGTTTCAATCCAATTTTGTGTTTGAAAGATAACACCTAGTTGGCCTTATTGTTGCTTCTCATCCAGACTAGCAGATTGAGCTTCAAAGTTGAAGAATTTTAGTGATATTTTCAGTTTGTACGTTGTTGGTGTTTATACAGCTGAAGTTGATTTTTGCGAGCAGCTTTTTGAATAAATTTAATTGTGTTCTGGGCATTGAAGATTCGTGTTTGTTGACTTTGGGCGACCCCTTCCATGGAAGCTGAGATTTAAATTCAAAGAACCTGATTTTTAAGAGCAAAATCGCCCTTGCAACAAGGTCGTACCCTCTTAAAGCACATTGGAATTCGTGCCAAATAAATGAAGGGATTTTGATGCTGTTTTATGTTTTGTTCTTGGGCACCATACTCCTTGAGAGCCTTTGCAAAAGATTTCAGTCAATTCGGAGGTAATTTGGTGAAGTTATGAACACTTAAGTGAGTTTACAAGTTGCTGATTATTCATTTCCAGAATTGCAGATTTATATCAGACGTGTTTCAGTTTAAATTTCCAGTCTTTTCTTCATCAATTATTGATTGATATCTAATGTGGAACCATCCAATTTCTTGTTGCTTTGAAATCATTGTAATATTCATGTAATTTGCAGCTCTTTCTCATATTGTAAAACTGTAAACAGTAGTACTATTCCAATTTATTATTGCTGCAACTATTTCTTAATTTCACATTAAGCACCCCTAGATGGTATACCGCCAGTGTGGAGAAACGAATTGTTTAAGCTTTCTTGTACCCACTATCAAGTGGTGAATTCTCACTCTTGAGTGGATGCCTACCGCAACGGATGAATTGTTTTATTTGTAATTTCATTCCCCCCACTGTTTTAGTGGAAGTGTGGAAAATCTTTCATGGCTGGTTATCCGCCTAAGTTCTTTCAGTTTTGTAATTAGTACTCCACCATATGTTAGCATCTCACCTTCTAAAGCATCTTGTGTGCACATTCTTGGTGTTGAGTTTAGTTCTTCTCTCTCAATTGTAATCAATTCAATCATGGAGTTAATTAGATCCTAGGGATCCTCTGGCCATATGCCCGCCCTTCCTCCCTCATCGGGTCTTAGGGCGCATTCTTGGTTAGAGTTACCATTCTACATCGTTTTGTTTGAAGCTAACCTTAACGAGTGCATGGTTGCATTGTATTTGAAATGAAAAAATCAAGAAAAAATTGAAAAGGTAAAGAATATTCTTGTTCTCACTATTAAAGAGGTAGATGAAATTCCACCGAATGTCCAATCACTCTTTTTGGAAGTATATGAACAATAAGAAAAACTTTCTCCTATTGCTGATATGTCATTACATGAATTGTTCAATCAATGTGAGGAAAAATTGAAGCCCCTTTTAATGAAGACAGTTCAAAATAATGTGGAGAATTTCATCACCGAAGAAAAGATTGAAATTTGGCATCTCGTGGATTTGGTAGCAGAATCTCAAGAAAAATCTACAAGTGTGCATTTGACCATGTATTCAACAGAAGAGGGTCAAGAAGCAACCATACTTTCAAGAGAGCATGAAGACTATCAAATTGGCTCACTTGAATTTTCAGATAAAGAACATGTTAAAAAGGGAAGAGATGAACCTACAGAGCTGCAGTATGAAAAAGAAGATTTCATTAATCAAGAGGAATGTATGGTAGACCTTCAGAATGATTTATTTGAAGAAAATGCAGTTAATGAAGAGTTCATAACAAGTAACCAAGAAGATTTCTTTGTTATGTGTGGGGCTACTAATGATGAAATCATTAACATACCTATTCATGGAAGGTCCATTGAAGTAGAGAATGCTAACATTTTCAAAGCAACCAGCTTTGATGATTCTTTTTTCCAATACAATGATAGTGACATGGATAGTATTGGGTTTGATTATCAAACTACACCCGTGGAAAGAGTTATAAATGAAGACATCAGTTTAAGGGAAAAGAGGAGTGACTCATTCAAAGAGTCAACAATCCAAGAAAAGTATGATGAGTTCTTCCCTGTTGATCATTACAATCAGGAATTCATGAGACCATTGGATCCAGGTGTTTTGATACCGAAATGCTTAGGGGAGCAAGTAATGGAATGATCCATTGCTTGAAGATATTGCTGACAAGCCCTGTTGGTTGAATATTTTGTAAACTTAGGAGGTTTAGCAAAATGGTGATTTCAACACAGTGTGTGAGTTAAACTCTCCTATTTAAGGGAAGGCTCCCCCTATCTAAATAACGAAAAACAAATATGGATGAAACGATAATCTTTCCTCTTGTTTCAGGAGAGATTAAACTCTTTTCTCTTCGCAGAAAAGTGACATGAACTTTTTAAATAAACTATAACAGCAGCTTGCAAATAAAATCAGTAGAAAGGAAATGAAGTTTCCTGAAAGCTCAAAGACTTCCATCACTTCCTTCGGGACGAGAAAACAACCTCAAGCACAAAGTCTTGAAAATCTGCAATCCTATCTACCCTTTTTAAAAGATAATTCTAATGATAATATACAGCATATGACAGCACAAAGTCTGAAACTATGATGTATCTATTTAACTACTATAAATGAGAATCATCACGAGCACAAAGACTTGCAATTCTTCTTAATTTCTAATTTATGAATTCAATCTTCAATATTGACAGCACAAAGTCTGAAAATATATTAATTGAAGCTCTCTCTAGCAATCTTTCTCAATTTTCAAAAGATCACAAAGCAATGCCCCAAAATGACATAAGAACATAATGGACACAAAGTGAGAATTCAACACAAAGTTTGAAATCTGCAACTCTTTGATTTTATTTAAAAATGAACAACTTGTAATTATAAAGCTCAAAGTATTTATGAGTACAAAATTCTGCAGAGTTTTCTTGCTTGCCAGAAAGATAAAAATTACAAAGAACCTTCTCAAGTATTTATAGGAGAGAGGTCATGAGAAAAAGGTGGGAGGATCCCAACTAACTTGAAAAATTCTCTCAACCACCAACTACTTGCAATTGACTTATTCAAAATTACAGTCTTAAACTATTTTGACTTGTAATTAGATTACATGTAATTACAATTTACAAAACTGCAAGTGAAAGAAACACTTGCGATTACAAAATTTGTTTTTACATGTAGTTTGTCGAAAACAAAATGCATAATTGAAATTATTTTAAATGTCCAAGACACGACTCTAACTACATCATCCTTCATCTGCGATGATCTTCATGCTGCTTCAGGATTTTAAAACTTGAAGTATTCAGGATTGGTGAAGAGATCTCGAACTTGGAATGAGAATTTGCATTCTTAATGATCTTTGTGTCCTAGCCGAGCTTCAACCTTATCATAGGCTTGGAGTAGTACCATTCCTTTAGGAAGTTCTTCTCTTCGTTGCGTCCTTTTTCCATGCTTGATTCACTTTGTCCCTAGATGGTTTCATGAGGATTATTGACCTTTGAGCTGCTCCATG